>JAAAKL020011350.1:0-13724 GCA_010016065.2 Carybdea cf. marsupialis auct. non (Linnaeus, 1758) | reverse complement strand
GGGGTGGTGGTGGGGTGGTGGGGGGGGGGGGCGGGGGGGGGGGGGGGGGGGGGGGGGGGGGGGGGGGGGGGGGGGGGGGGGGGGTGTTACGCTCAGGAGACTCATACGCATTCATGTTTGTAGAAACAAACTAAAAAATGGTGTTGTTTATTTAGTTCGGGGCCATTTATGTGTGGGTGAGGGGGTTGGGAGTCCTTGAATCCAGCCTTGTTACTTGTTCCGCTTTTTCGTCATTTTAATGCGTAACTCACATTTCATGTATGTGTCAAGTGGACATCGCCATCAATTTGTTTTATTGATATAAAGCCCACTTTTTATGCATGACTACTGCAATCGTATGAACAGGAGCTTCTCTTTTCGGCTAAAACACGAAACAGTTGCTAGACTATTGAGATAATCTTTTAAAAACTAGATAAGTATTCATTGAAATCATGATCAAATGTAGCTTCATATCTACGTTGTTTAGAACCTGATAACTAATTATTAGATCTTGTGCACAAATAGAGTTTTAGCCGACATATAATTGTGGAAAGATGTAACAGTTCATTTTGTTTTAGGCCAATTTCTATTTTGCTGATTTTAAGTACGCACTACAACAGCTCCCTCTAGCTCTTGATCAATGCAGTTAAGGCTGCGAAGGCAATTCGCTACTTTCCTGTTAACCGCAGCTTTGTTTATTGTTACTACTTATAAATTATTGCTTTCCATCAATCTCTATTTTAATGATCACTGCTTTCAGTAAATCAATACTCTCTATCATGTTGCGCTACCGGCTCTATGGAATTGAGTTAAGATCTATCAAGTTTAGTTTAGCTGTATCGAATTAAGTTAAGATCTATCAAATTTAGGTGAGCTGTATCGAATTAAGTTAAGATCTATCAAATTTAGGTAAGCTGTACCGAATTAAGTTAAGATCTATCAAATTTAGGTGAGCTGTGTCGAGTTAAGTTCAGATCTATCACGTTTAGTTGAGCTGTACCGAATTAAGTTAAGATCTATCAAATTTAGGTGAGCTGTATCGAATTAAGTTAAGATCTATCAAATTTAGGTGAGCTGTATCGAGTTAAGTTCAGATCTATCAAATTTAGTCGAGCTGTATCGAATTAAGTTAAGATCTATCAAATTTAGGTGAGCTGTATCGAGTTAAGTTCAGATCTATCACGTTTAGTTGAGCTGTATCGAATTGAGTTCAGATCTATCAAGTTTAGGTGAGCTGTATCGAGTTAAGTTCAGATCTATCAAGTTTAGTTGAGCTGTATCGAATTAAGTTAAGATCTATCAAGTTTAGTTAAGCTCTATTAAGTTAAGCTCAATCAAGTTTAGTTAAGCTATATTAAGTTAAAGCTCCATCAAGTTTAGTTAAGCTCTATTAAGTTAAGCTAAATCAAAGTAAGTTGAGCTCTATCAAGTTTAATTAAGCTCTGTCAAGTTTATTTGAGCTCTATCAATTTAAGTTAAGCTCAATCAAGTTACGTTATGCTCTTTCAAGTTTAATTAAGCTCTATCAAGGTAAGTTAAGCTCTATCAAGTTAAGTTATGCTCTATCAAGTTTAATCAAGCTATATCAAGTTAATTAAGCTCTATCAATGTACGTTCAACTCCATCAAGGTTAGTTAAGCTCTGTCAATTTACGTCAAGCGCTATTACGTTAAGCTAGCTAGCACATAATGTTATTAAGTACGTTGTCATTAGCTAAACCACTACTCTTTACTAATAATCGCTTCTGATTAATTGCTACTTTTTATTTATCGATGCTTTCCAGAAATCGCTACTTTAATATTATCAGTCGGTGTTTAATAGTACTTTCCATTACTCGCTGCATTTGATGCTTCTGCCTGTCAATACCTGCTTTCGATTAATGGCAATTTTTTAATTAATCGATGCCTTTCATTGAGTGCTACTACCGGTAATGCAATAATTTCAATAAATGGCTGCCTTAATTTAATCTCTACTCTCAATAAATTGCTACTCTTTTAATTGCAGATTTCTATTGATTCTACTTTCCTGTACTGGATGATTAGCTACTACTGGTCAGCATCTGCTTTCGATAAATTCTACCTACACTTACCGCCTTTCAAAATTGTCGTTCACTATCAAACTTTATTCGGCAGTAAGTGACTGTTGTTAACAGTAGTAATCACACAGCGACGTACCAACAAGGACACTACCAGGGACTCAACGGCTATGATACATAGTATACATTAAATAACTAAACAAAAATATAGGAAAACATCGAGTCATAGTTATTGGCGTCCTGAGGCCCCTTGTCACGGGATGGTTCCGCGTAAGTCACAAATGCAGAATGAGCATGGGGCTGGTGGAGGTTGGGTACCCAATCCATCTTCCTCGAACAATAAAAACAATAGTTAGTCTTTAGGACCAGGAGGGGGAAGATAAACTAACCATTTTTGTCGATTTTTAAAAACATGTTGCCTGCAGGTCGATTATTTATAAAGTTTACGGTTTATTGCACAAAATCCCAAAGTGCATTTGATCATCCTTACACCATGATGAGAAGTAAAATGTATTTTAATGGAATCTGCTGTATTTTGTTGTTGTATTTTTTCCTATGTAGTAGATGATGTACGTGTTGCTGTTCTTTCCATATTTTCGGATTATTGAAGAAATGTTCAGATGTAGATAAATACGTAAGTATGGACGTTGTGATCTGTTTTTGTCCCCTCTGTTTATGAAATACTACATTCTTATGTTCTCACTACCAAGGTGACTTTCTTTTTAAAAACTTGGCTTCTTTCTCACCTCTATTGTTGGTACTTTCACTTCATTTATTTCCATAATCATCTTCGTTGAATATTTAAAGAACTTCCGAAGAACCTGGTTATGTCGCAAGGTATAACTCTCCTTTAGTCCTAATTGGCAAACAGATACTACTTGACTAAGTGTTGCTGTCCTTCCACATATACACTCACCGTTATATGACGTTTTCCGCCTGAAGGAGTAAACTGATGTCAGGATCAGTTGCTTTACCTTGCTGGTTCTTTTCTGTTCAGCTTCCGTTACATTACCTTCTCTTTTCCATCGAAGACACGACCTTATTAATTGAATTTGACAAGATTGAAGTACTGATTTACTGGCCAATCTGTTTTACTTCATTCCCAACAGCATCTCGCTTCTCCTTTAAATTGCATACAGTAAACCGTTAATCAACTATTGCACCAAGCCCACTTCTCCCTGTTGGAGTAGATTCGATTATATCCTGGTTATTAAGTCTAGGAAATTATCTTGTATCCTGCCATCATTCAAGGCATCATGACTGCTAGAACTTTTCTTGCGTTGTACTTGAAATTGATGGGAAGGGCAATGTCATCTGTTGTATTGTTCATCTCTTTTGGTAATTTCAACGTCTACGGATATCTACATATCTGTTCAATTCTGTCAATGCTTGATGCTCCTACCTCAAAAATCATTCGAGGATCACTGAAGACTTAGATACAAGCCATATTGCGGGCACCAGGCTTTGAAATTTCCACTCATGTTAGTCTTCCTGGTTAATTCTTATTGGCTAATACTAAGAACATTCGACAGAGCGGAATTATTTGAAGGATTATTCGTAGGCAATCCTTTGTCACTAGCAAACCCAATTTACACTGAGACCATGGGCGTAGATTCTGCGATTCAGGATGGCAAGACAACAGCTGCTTTAAACCCTACTTTTTGGGCCCAGAAATGTCAAATTGCCCATGTTTAATCCTTTTGCCCCCCCCCCCCCCCATACACACACACGCACACACACATTCTTACAACGATCTGCGCTCATGCCCCAGACTTGACATATCAGCCTACTCCATATACAGGGTGCATGGAATGAGACGTTTCATGTTTTACTTCATCTATTGATATTATATTCTGAGACCCATGAGGACCGCTGGCGATATTATCGATGTCTTTGATCATATTTTGTTTTGATTAAGTGCATTTCTGAAGTAGCAATCCTTTTATAGGTTTTTGACTTAGGCTTACATAGAACGTTTCCGTGTAGAAATTGGACTGTACGTCAATATTATTCTTGCATAAAGCAAATTATGGAAGCTTGACATAAGTTAGATAATTTACTGTGCGAAATAATTGTATGGTAAAATTTGCATAGCATTGTTAAAGTGCATTGACTCATAACTTCGACATAAACGAAAGCAATCCTGCACCTTCATTAGTTGTGCGTTTTCATACCCAGTCCCCGTCGTTAGTGACGTGGTATAAAAGTTTAAAAAGGACATCATAGGGGGCTTCCCCATGTCGTTTTAAATTATTGCTATTGACATCGCGCTCTTAATGTGTAAACGAGTCTACACGTTATTCTGCAACCTCTTGATTTCAATTGCAATGTTATCAATCGATCTGAAGACAGTTTTTGTGGACGATACTTTGTCAGTTGCTGTTTTCATCGTTGGAGTTTCCTTTCACAGTACCTTTTGGTGTCTGAATCACCATAGCAGCTATGATTACCTGGTGATAACATAAGTCATTTTTCTCTAGTCGCAGCATTAGCTCGCATTTATTCACCGCTGGACATCGATAGTCAGCTCTATGCAATATGGAGAACAGCCGCTCTACGCCTTCTAATTTAACCATGGAAGGAATGCCACCCGGCCCATCATTTGGGTCAGCATTTTTCAGATGGTATAGCAGCACACTGTGATGGAATTCCGGCGGTGACATTTTCACTTTTGTCTAACATCTCTCTTAACGTTATATTTTCAAATCCTCTCTTCCCCCAAACGCTTCGCAATTTGCAACTTATAAACAGAAAATTATTCCCGAGGTCCAAAATGGTCTCAGAGCATTCTTGGATATTAGTCTTCAGGCTTCTAGAATATTCTAAGAATGTTTCTAGGTGATAGAAAACGTAACATTACCGCATTAGGACCATACATTACTGTTCTAAGAGAGAAAGCAAGATTAGCTACAATATCTCTCTTCTATGAATCAAATCAAATTCTATACAATCGACGAAGGCTCTATACAAAGCCGGCTAAAAGAGTTTCAACAAGCGCTAAAAGCCTCCAAGCAAAATATGTTAAGAAAAACAAAGCGTGGAAATATTTGTTTTGTGTCGGTCAAATTGACAATCTCAAACGAACAGTTAACTTATTTTAGAGAGTTCAATTTACAAATTCAGTTTTCGTTTTCAATTGTCAATAGATGCGACTCTTCACATACTAGTTTAAATATATTCTCTATAAACTAATTATTTTAAAGCAATTTTGTTCCTTTAAAATGTTTATTTAATGACAGACTAATCGTTGCCAGTGTTGTATAGCTTCCAACATGCGTCACACCACAATCAAAGCTAATAGCTTCTCTTTACAATCGTGGTACATGCGTTTTTAATGAGGTAAAAATAAGATATTTTCTCGACAAGATTAACGCACAGTTGCCAATTGCCGATTATGACCTTCACGGCAATCAAGTCTTGAAAACGTCAAATAAACAACTGAAAATGTAGTTTATCTCATGAGTGAAGTAAAACAAGAGAACTCCCTCATTATACAAACTTACAAACTTCTTTTAGTGTTAGCGCGAGATTAACTTTGCGGGGTCTCTCTGAAACCTGTTGTATAAGGATGCTATATGGGAAAAGTGGAAATACGCAGAGGTATAAAGGCGAGTAGAAATGCTAAAGTCACTGATTCATTGAATATGTGTAGACTTACAAGAAAAGGATGGAAGAGAAAGAAGGACTAAAAGAGAGGAAAATTACTAGATGAACCTGTTGAGTGGCAAAACAATCCTGTAGGTACTCTCAAAGTGCATGAGATTCAAACAGTTAACATTTATCTGGGGCAATATCTGTCATACCTATACTAAATGTAACTCGAACCTTGCGCAGATAGTCTTGCAAAGCGGACACCTTCGGAATCTGGACTTGCCAAGGTATTGCGATATGAAGGAGGTGTCAAAAACGTCATTCCATTAGTTCCGGGTCAGACCGTTATTTGTAAAACATTTAAGTGTCTTCAATTTCCGTACGTTAAAATATCAATAATCGAACTCATTTATTAAACACCATGGAGAATTAAGATGCAATCGGCGTTTTTAGAGGAGTTTGATGAAACTGATTTCATTTCATGTTTCTAAATATGATATTTTAGCATGACCTGATCTAAACCCTATCTGCATGAAAATGCACCATTCTTCAAGATCCCTATACTAAGTACATTGGAGGTTTTGAAGGGTGCGGGGCCGTGGGCCGAGAAAGTTTGCGGGGCCCTTTGACGTCATGCATTGCAAGGAAGTTCAGCCATGATCGAACTGCGGAAGTTCCAGAGACATTTTATTCCATAAAGTGGAAACAGTTTCGAGTTTTCACTTACTTCCTTGATATTGATATGGGCAGTCAGATACATTCTTTTTTCTTAGCATTGAGGGGCGGCGGCCCCTACAGGCGCGGGGCCTCGGGCCATGGCCCCATCGGCCTCCCCCTAAAACCGCCACTGACTAAGCACCGTCTCTTTGAACGTTTACAGTGGCTAAGAACTTGTTCTCCAATCCCTTTCCCGGTATTCGCCATATGAGCTCCTGCTCCTTTAATCTTAATGCCAACCTTTTTGTTAACGAAAAGGAACACATCGTATTAGATTATGCAGAATGTATTCGATAAAATATAAATCGCAAAAGAGCTGATTTAATCTAGTGTTATCCCACCTTGTGTTCCAAACTTTTTTGAACGCCTCACATATTTGAATGTTTCTTATATTAATCGCTCATGGGCTTATTAAACGTTTTATTGTATTGTTACTACTTTTTACTTGCATCATTTTTATGTACAACTAACAAAAAACCTGTTTCGGTGTTCATGTTAGCCCCAAAACGAGATAATAGGGAAAGTCTCACGAAAGCTTTTTTAGCGGATTGGATTTACAAATCAGTCTGTATTTTTTACTCTTGTTAAATTTGATCTGTAAGACCTTGTACTCATCAGATCTCCTTGGAGGTTGGCAATTAAGTTTGTATTGGTCACTTACATCCGTACATCAAATTTAGCGATGCTACTTGACACCAGAGATTGCTTTTCAAATTCCAATTTTTTGCTTCTTTATTGTTAGGTATTATGCAACTTTGCATCATTATCTGAATAAAAAAGGCACTTCCTTAAAAATAAATGGCACATAATTCTACATTTTCTCTTTGATTCTACACACATGAGAACTTTTAAATAGTGAAAATTTCATCTTTATTTTTCTGCAAATTTTATTATCATCTCTTCAAGTTTTATAAAACCGATTTTGTTAAGACATCTTCTAACAATGTTTCCTTTTCAAATCCCAGTTTATCGAAAAGAGAAAAGCCACATAGCGGGCGGGTAAGGTTCTGTTCAAAGGCTAAGCAAGTGTTACCACGTTAACCGCAATACAAGTGCAATACATAAGATGGCTACTGCTACGTCTGTTTTCATAGTTCAGTTTGTAGTTGGTGGCAAGGAAATCTTTTCTCCAAGTGTTATGGAAATTTTTATCCCTTGATGCTAGTGATGCACAAAGTTTCGATAATTTATATGGCCTACAAGTTTAGCTGTACTTCTGCAATGCCAGGACAAGGCACTAACTCGTTCGAAAATGTATATTGTATTAGATCATGGTCGCCAGAACTGGGGGTAACTTGGCAACTTTCCCCCTCCCACGAACGACATCTTGACCGGACGAGACGTGCCACTATCCGACCCTTCCTAACTGATCGACACTACTATCGCATAACAAAAAGCTTGCATACACCTTATCGTATCCAAGCTGTACTTTTGCCCCGAGCATGTGCATGGCAGCAGGGACGCGAATGTATGGCATTGCTGAGACACGTTCTTCGTCTCCAGGCTTCTTTTTACTACGCCAAATCATCCGTACTTCGAGCCCACCATACGATATGCATCATAATTCTTGTTCGAGGCTACAATCTGCGGTAGATAAGTAGATACCATACCGATTCCGCTGTTAGATGGACATCAGAGTCTCTCCTGGTAAGGATACAAAGGCTCTAAGCTGCCCTTGGGTACCCTTGCGGACATCCAGCCTCTAACCAGGAGTTTCATGTTCTGCGCAGAGGAAGTAAAAGCTTCGAGATTCTAACGTTGCAAGTGTCGATCATTCACCTGAGCAATGGATAGAGAAAAGCAGAAGAACATGGTTAGGATGTATGGTCTGCAGCCACCCCAGTCGAGGCCATATATGGCCGCTGCTGCTCTAGGCGCAGCTCGAAAGAAGCACCCAGTAAAAGCAGTGCTTGCAGGTCAGTTTTTGATTTTATTTACTGGATTTAAAATACATAAAAATGCGGGAATTTCTTCTTGCCCCTCCTACATGACTTGTTTACATGATTTGGGTTCAAAGTACACTGTGTTTGTGCACGGTTTCGGGAATTTGTACACATGTGGGGGATAATTCCTATAAAGAGCAATATCTCTCCTAGTTTTACTCCGTTTTTAATAGTTCATCTTTTTTTACACCTACTACCAACGACAGGCTACCCAATACACCCAAACTTGTCGAAATGCAATGATAAGCTATCCCGTTTGAAGGGACTTTCGTCGCATGTAGCGGGCCTGCAGCGATACTACACGATTTGCTCACTTTAATTTATGAAAAGCTCTCCACTTAAGAGGATGGGATCCAAACCAGACCTCATGCAGCTCCATTGCACATTACCTAAAAGCATTCATAGAAGAACAGGTGCTTAAGGATCTTTAGAGTTAGAAGGAAAACACACGTGGTGCGAGTCATAATGGGCTTCTGAAATCCCTTGGCGTTAGTCTGAAATGAAGATTCCCCGTAGTACGTTCTCAATTAAGACGTATTTATTTATAGAAATCAAACGATTAGCCCGTTGAGGCCGTTGGTAGCCCGATCCAGTTGTCTAAAATTGGAACCGATATTACAGTCCACTTTCTAGAATTAAAGTAGTTATGCAAGTGCTTTACGACTGTCGATGTTTACAGATAACAAAAGAGGGAAACAACTGTCCGAAGGTGCTATGACCAATCAGTTGCTTTACATACCTAAGAGCTAGAGCCTGCTGCTCCCCTGAGATACCTATCTGCTTATGAGGGGATACGGTGAGAAATTTCCAGGGCAAAGTGGGTGGGGTAAACCACTTTCACACAAGTTGTTCATGCTGAATCATACTATTATATAACTGCAAGAGCTGCATTTGGTCAGATAATTAATCATACTGTGATTGATTGTCTCAGAGGGATGCTGTGATACCTACTTCTAGATTATAAAATGCATTAACCAGTAGTATGGCTTGATGATATAGCCTGTATCAGTGGATTCAGTCATCAGTCAAATACATTGGGGCTTGCTTAAGTGCATGTTCTTGTCTTCACTTTAATATCACCCAATATTTCTTTTATATGGCAAAATATATCTATATATAGATATATTTATATACATATATGGTACCATTTTCAGTTGAACAGCTGTTACATGTTCTAGCACATTTCCTAAAATGGACATGGCTCAAGGCCCATGTAACTAGAGGAGACCCATGGAAATGGGGGCAATGACTCCCTTCATTTGTTACTTATGTAAATATCAGTTATGTTGGTTATAGTGGTATTTTGTTCTCTTAAATTAATATCTGTAGCTGTACAGATCATTGGATCTAGTCAACAAAGTCTTCAACGTTGAAAAGTCACTAAATCCGTGGAACAAGAATTATTTTGCTTCCAATCATAGTAGAGTTGGAGGGGGGAGGGATTGGGTAGGATAGTCATGGAATAAAAATAGGATATGGATCATCATAACTCTTCCCCAAGGCCACAAAGTGGAATTGTAAAAATTACGTAAAACATATGGTATTTCAAAGAAAGGGACTTCTCTGTCAATAAAAGATGCCAGGTATAATCCACTCCAGTATTGATAACCTGGTAAAATTTAATATAAAAGTGGAAAGTGGAAAGTTTTTAGAAGCTGTAACCAGGGGTGATAAGGGTGTATATTTGAGACCCAAGAAGACAAGTAGATTCAGCAGATGCTGGGTTTTGTTAACTTTTTTTTATCATTCCACTTAAAAACTGCAGGAGGGTTGTTAAGTTCTTCCATACTAAACGAAAAGAGGATCTTTATTTTAGTATCTTAGAACCTGTTGTTATTGATAAGTGTGCTGTATGGGAAAACGTAGTGCATAACATGTGGAAAATATGTGAACATTTAAAGTGTAATCAATGTATGGTATCTAAATTGGTACTTGTATGCATACTTGGGTCCTCTGGACCTGCTCTAATCATTTGTAATATGATTCTGATAAATCAAGTATACATACATATAAGCTGTAGATCTGTGACAATGCTCTCTGGGGAAAACATAAGAATGCCATTTGTTCACTCAGAGCATCTAAATATTAGAATGTTCTTGTATAAAATATTGTAATGATTTTGTTGTAGCATGATGTAGCTTTTATAACAGAAACTAATAATTTGTTTAGATTACTTTTATGGATATAAATGGATTTATCTAAATACCTGAGCTCTGCATTTCCTATGCTCCTTATTAGTTAAAAGAATATACAAGGGAGTTTACTTACAGGATATCTGTTATGATAATATTTACTCTATAGCCTACCTAGAGCACATGCTCAAATTTAAGTTGAGAATTTATTTTCCATTCTTTATGCAGTAATGATATGTTAGGATGTGATTCTTATGGTTACAGGTGGCTTGGCTGGCGGAATGGAAATATGCTGTACATTTCCTACGGAGTATGTAAAGACTCAGTTGCAGCTTGATGAAAAGGCAGCTGTGCCGAAATACAAAGGCCCTTGGCATTGTGCTGTGACCACAGTGAAGGAACATGGTTTTTTGGGCCTCTACAGAGGCCTTAGTTCATTATTGTATGGATCAATTCCAAAAGCATCAGTGAGGTAAATACAAGTTTGTGTTGTACTATACATGTACATACTTCCCATTACCATGATATGAACTGTCACTAAGTTCTCATTTTCCATTATGTCATCAGTTGTGCTGTGGTAAGGGGTAACGATGGTCTGGAGTGTCTGCAGCATATCTAAGCCAAATCAATATAGCTCTTTCAAATATTCTAACACTTGTTGACTCAGTTGGTGAGGTCAAGAAATGACTATGACTGACAGCATATAAAAATCTAACATCTATAATATAGCTTTTTAGTATCAGAGAGGTTTTTGTTACGTATGTACCAATGCAATTCTGTACTGTTAATGTTTGCACTAGTACGTGATATAGTGATCTTAAGAGTGCTCAAGACAAAATGTGAGAGTTCCAAGGAGAAAGAGAGCAGGATGATAAATTGTGTGATAAAATTGAATTGCCAATCTTTGTATATGTGATTTTGTGGAAGTTTAGGCCGTGCAGAAGATCATGATGGTTTTGTTTTAAGAGAGAAAGGAAGGAAATGTTTGCTTTAGTGAATGCAGGACATGTAATGGTAGTGGAAGACTTACTTGGAGGCAGCCAAGGAAGGAGTGGTGTGAAGTAATCGGAAATGATCAAATAGAAAGGAAAGTGAGCAAGGAAGGAGAGTAGGATAGCTTGAAAAAAGTCATAAGACACATCCAACACATACAAGCATAACAAATGGACATCAGACCTAATAAGATGACGATGATGATGATGATGAGGAGGAGGATTATAATTATGATATTCATTTTTTTTTGAAAAATATGGTTTATAGATTTGTTGTATGTTTTGCAGGGAAATCTGAAGCTATGCTATCCATAATCCCTGGTTTTATTGGGATGCTGCAAGTTTTCCATATCTAATTTTGGTACATATAGATTCTCTAGGAATAGATTTCCCAATCTTTCAGTCAATATTCTTGATTGTTATCTTTTTATAAGAATTGTATATTATTTACATCAACATGATTATGTATATTTATGCAGCAGAAACCAGCTAGATTTTTATGCAGATAGTGATCCCAACATTTAGGCATTCTTCTGTTGGTAGATGTTAATCATCATGGCTAATAAAGATATTTTCTATGCATTTCAATTGCTGTAATTTAATAATATATGAAGACATGAATTGACACATTTTATATTTGAAACTGCTTACAATTGAAATAGCATGTGATCATTTAATCAGTAACAAGTCACAGTCATTTTAAACCAGATGTTTTTTAACCCAATTCTGATGAATTCAACAGTAGAAAATGATCTGCAAATACTGGAGTAACTGTTTAATTAATAAACTATGTAATTTTATGCCATTTGAGATAATATTACCTTGTTACTAGATGTCCATACACTAGTTTGTGAATGATAAATTAATTAAAAAATAATTTTGATATTCTTCTATCTATCCAATAATACAGATGTACAGTATAGGTGAAAATTGTTTTATCAGATTGCTAAGCTATTACAGTAGAGTTTATATGTGCATTTCTTAAGAATGTTACCATGATAATTCATATTGATTTTGTATATCAACTTATTAGTATAATATAATAAATGCCATATATGTATAGGTATAAAGAAGGGTGCAGTTGGATACTCCATTCACTTTTTTAACGAAAGCTCCCAGGAGTGGCAAAACCGAATAATAAAACAACAATCAAACAAGTGGATGCTAAATTTCATATAAAAGTACAAAATCAGTTAACTAAGGATTAGCAAACAAAGTATTTCTTGATATTATCAAAATTCAACACAAAGAGAAATGAAACAAGAAAACTTATATACATTTTGATTTGAAGTTTTCACAGCATTATTGGGAGGGGGGATAAGGGTGTGCACAGTTTCTTCTATTGGATTAGCTTAATCGTATAAAATATCTTATGACTAGCAGAGTAGGTTTTCATTAAACAACACATTATTTGCAGATTCTGAAAAAGCTTCTTCATTACCAGGCTACTTTGATGTCATTTTAGAGTGAAAATGCATTAGGAGCAGTATGTTGGAGACTTTATGTACTACACAATAACATGATGTAAATTGTACCTCACAGCCTCTTAGAAAAGTGTCAATTAGTGTATAACATTAGGGAACCTCTGTAACCTATTATTTGTTTATTGTAGGGATTGACAATGTACAGTGTGCATCTCAGTTTAGTTTTATTTGATATTTTTATTATCTGAACTCTTTCTTTTCATCAATTAATAATCGTTGTGGCACTGCTTCTCTACAGATTTGCAGTTTATGAATTTCTGCGAAATCATTTGGCTGATGAAAATGGAAAGCTGACTCAACCTAGAACTCTTCTTGCTGGTCTTGGAGCAGGAGTATCTGAAGCCATTGTAGTTGTTTGCCCTATGGAAACCATAAAAGTCAAATTTATTCATGATCAGACTCAACCAAACCCAAAGTTTAGGGGCTTTTTTAGTGGTGTTTGGACTATCATTAAGACAGAGGGTAAGGATTTTACATGAAACGGTCATCATTTTTCTCTATTGTTAATAATTGGTTGTTGAGAAGTGTTTTAGTTTTGTAAGCACTTAGCAAGTATATATGCATGATCATGTAGGAAGGGTTTTGATTTTTTGAAGCCCTTAGTGAAGTGGTATGTTGCAATTATTGCATGAAATGAGGTAACTTGCAGATGTAGGACTAGTTAGTTGATAGAAGTATGTCACTTTCATAGTCATAAAGTGTGGAATGTTATAGATTACTAGTTATCATTTTATATTTGGTAAGTGTATTTTTCTTTGTCAGAGTAGTGGTAGATATGTGTTCACCATGCCCCTCCTCCATATGAGCCAGTAGGTACACCCCTCCCTCCCTCCCCCCCCCCCCATTGAGAT
>JAAAKL020011349.1:0-13724 GCA_010016065.2 Carybdea cf. marsupialis auct. non (Linnaeus, 1758) | reverse complement strand
TTCTACCTCCTGGCACTGTTGGTCAAGCCAGTTCTCCTTCGCCTCATTGCACTTCGCTCGAATTTCATGACTGAGTCAAAATCCAGGGCATTTCGAACTCATGTCTAACGGGTTCAGCTATTTTAAAATTTTAATTCAGAAAAGTACTTCATTATCATATTCTTATATATAAATTCCTATCTTATGGTAAGATCTAAAGAAGCATTAAAGTGATCATTTGTGTTTTATGATGGGTTATAACCGAGATTAAGGTACATTTGATATGCGTCTTATCATAGGGTCTACTCACTATTTCTGAGTGCAAATCAAGGTTTATAGAGCAGAACAATCTTTTGATCATTGTTTGTGATCATTTCAAGGTCATTAATTTAGCAGTTTATAAGATTAAATAAATTTTTAAATCCACCAGGGATTACATAGCTTATCAGCTATATTTATTGTAACTGTGTAATGCTTAAAACCAGTCCAAAATGAAGTACTGCAACCGAAAGGAGGACTAGCTCATAAAAGTGGCGCAAGATGAGTTACTGCTATAAAATAAAGAAGGTATCTGCACCGAATGTGTTTTTCACAAGCAAATCAAAAGGAAAGTTGCGATGCCTATATTTAACTTCCACAATGAACAAAGGGATATATTGATTGCGATTCTCCGGAAGCAATGTAACAACGGATAAGTTACATATCTGGTATCAAACAAATCAACGACGTGTGAAGTTCCAAGACATACTCCATCCATGGGTCTCTATCGGTGACAGACAGACAGACCAATACTAAGCTGTCAAATAGTTGGAAATCACAGCCCAAGAGGTACAGAATATATTAATCCATATTTCTCAATATCTGCAAGTGTAGAATTAGTTTTCAATGCCAGGTCCAATAAATATATCTGCTTGGGGACCTAATCAGTTCCATTTACTTGCAGAGGGGTGATGTATGAATCCTATGGCATCACTTTTGATGTTAAATCGCTTCTCGGTCAATTTTGGAAGAAGTAGAATTTACTAAACTTTTACCGCAATGAGAAAAATCCTACTCTCTAGACATTTTCGTAATTGTTTGACATGGTGCTCTATGTTGGAAGCAGTAGAGTGCTGCATTGAGAAATCTATTTGCGCCTAATGGGTCAGAAATGCGGTGCAGCAAATAATAAGTTACCTGCCCCGCTGTACGTTGAACCGCAACGGTTGATAGACATCGTAATAAGAATCGTATTTTACACTTGTTCTCCTTCAGTCTAGTAAGGTTGAGGTTGAAACTACCTTACAGTATGAGTCTGGGTACTTCCAATGAGCTGTGGACAACATGATGGGCCTGATGAAACTTCTTCCATGGTTTAGTCACATTGCACCGAGAGGCTAGTCTACAAAATTGCGTTCCTAAAAGAAAATTTCTGCCAAAGATGTGAACACAATGTTGTTTATTAACTATATGATTTCATGGAAAGTAATATTTATTTTCTACGAATGGCAATTGTATTGACTTTGGCGGGTTATTTTTTTGAAAATTATGGCCCAAATTAGATGATCATTTACCTTATCCAGTTCTTAATAGGTACGGACCCTGCACTGGCAATCACGGTAGCCGCGCATATTGGCTAAATGTTCTAGAGCGACCAATAACCAACCCTAATACTGCTGAATGTGAACTTTTGATATTTCCAAGAACATAACCTGGAGTTTGGCTTATCAGGGAATTCGAGCAATCCGTGGCTCAAACAAAATACTAGATGGCTTGCAAGTTCGAATTAGTGAGTCTTTATAGCGCATTGCCCCTTCACGAATACAACTAGGTAGAGCGAACGTATTTCTCTATCTCCACTTCTTCATAAAGCAGTGCTAGCAGTTCGACTGACGTATGAGGAACAACCCTGATGATAACTATTCAAATGGGTACATATTAACGGCTATCAGAATACGAAGTAAAGAAATGTGGTAATCATGTATCTAAAACGAGCGTCATGCGCAATGCTGTCTTTTGTAGCAACATACGTCTATTAGCATGGGCTGCACATAATATCGGAGGCTATTATTACATTGAAATTGACTGTTGCCGGCGGATACTAAGGACAAAGACGAACATGAACGCACTTTATATCAACTACTTTTGTAGTGCTGTGTTTCACGCTGCCTATATACATATATACATATATACTTACAACGCATACCGGCAAAAATTTGATTGAAAGGGGAATCAAAGATTTTGACGCTTAGTGGTACAATGACTGAGCATAAGCGAGCATTGGAGTTTGTTTACTGTCGTAATTTGCTCTCAAATTCGTCACATGTTACTCAGGAGACAACAACAAGGTCCTACCAACCCTAAAATGAAGTTGTTATAAAGCACTGACCCGCTAATTAACTGCTACTGTATCGTTTAAAGACCGTAGTATCCACAGAATCCATAGAAAGAACTACCTGCAACTCTTTAAAAGAGAACTGATACAGAAAACGTCCGGCATGATTTGTACGTTACTTTAACCGCGCTATCACAAAAAGGGAATTATCTTCCCTATAACTTTAACAATATAATGGCATTGATGGCGCGAGCCGTCAGCCGTGTTTACAACAATTTCAAATACATGACTCATCCATATGCCAATGAATCCCAGGCGGATCATAACATTCAACCTGTAAATGAAGCAATCGAAGACCTACATGATCTGACTTTATTTTTTACTGCAGTCACATCATGTAAAGCAACATAGAACAACACAGATAGAAACACATAAATGGTTTACGCAAGTACAACGGACAGGAAGGCGGCTACATTTATACACCTTAGAGTTCCCCTCCCCCCTCTTCCAAGGTTTTCTTAGGTTGGTTCACTTTCTCGTCTTGAATGTCCTTTTCTGTGATCGTAACTTCGCTCTACCAAGGTCCTTCCTCTTCGCGAACATGGTCTCTGCCAGTAGAAGCAATTTTTAATCCTGCTTTTGTTTTTTCTTTGAAGTGTTACTTGCACTTCTGGATGACTCTTTCCTTTTCCGTGCCTTGTGGCCTTCTTCCCTCTGGCCCCCTGTTTGGTCCCCTAAAACAAATGACGAGCCATTAAAAATACTACGATGTACTATCACCAACAAAAATATAACCAAATGGGAGCCAACATATAGCTCCTACAAATCATTTCACATCAGAATATGTTCGAAGATTGTGAGTCTCTAGAAAACAAACAATTTGTATCACAACGAAATTTTCCCCGTCATTTTGGTAAGGCAATCGCGCTTCATGATTAAGAGACGAGTACCCTCGTTAAGCAGATTTTCACTTAATTAATTCTTGCTCGTATGAGTACAAGGTCTATTTTGACAACTCTGACACTTAAACCAAGGTATGTTTCAACACATATCTCATATACTGCATAAATAGTCTTTAAATGATTAAAACAAATTGTTCCAGGGGTCTCTCCAAGTTAATATTTCATTATTCATTATTATTATTTATTTCATTATTCATTATCAATTACTCAGTGGTAATAATTTATTTCATACCTAACTGTAGCATTATCCACAGTGCTGCGCTGCACTTAAGACATGAATTTCATTTATTATACACTGCTACAGAGCACCCATACTTCGCTCATCTCAAAAGTTTCAAGGCAGAACTAAATGGCAAGTGCCAGTGGCCACATGTACGTCAGGTTACAGAAATAAGAGCCTCACTGAATAGTTCCAGCAAATCTAGTCATTAATGGCTTTCGGTAGTTGGCAATTAGTTGCCGTCCAGTTGTAATCTCGATATGCCAAGAACTACTACGAGAGTCTATTCAATGCACTTTTAAAGACAAGTCCATCTCTTTACCATGCTACTGCTGGAGGCAGCCATGGATCAAAACCCATTTCGCCATCCGCAGAAATGATTTGAACTACAATTTACATTCTTATAACACAAGATAGTGAGATTCTCTCTGATATAACCATTCTCACGATCTTCAGTTGCTATAAAACGTTTTATCTGTTGGAAGCGTATGAAGTGGTGTGACCAATGTCTGGCAAAGAGCTAAACAAACCCCGTTGAATGCACAACCTGACTCACCCTATGTTGTAGTTTATCAAGTTCTAAAATCAATAAAATGAAATGTTTACCAGTACACAATTTTTCACGTTGGGGGAATGTAAACACATCTGCAATTAACTTTAACATTCGTTCAAATAGGTAACATTTCATTCCATTCTCAAATGCAGCGTCCTGAACCCAAATGGGGCCACACCGCTAAAACCGAGAGCTAGTGAGAGCATTGCGGGCTCGGTGAGGTCTAGAGAGTGATTTCATCCCATTGCGTGGTAAAAAAATCATGTAACAACCGAACGTGGAGATATGTGTTTATCAAACCACCTCCCTAAATGCTTGGGGTAAACAACTCAATGCGGAAGCCATGACAGTTGCGAAACCACCACTGACGAATGTCAAATAAAATTGTAAAGACGAAACATTCAGCGTGCAAAATTTGCAATGATACTATGACTCTGCGAGTAAGTGCGCTAACTGCTGATACAACAGAACAGACCCTGATCGGTTTCAGAATGTCTACTTTAATGACTGCTACCGCTCTTGACGAGTCAATAGATAACACGGCAAACTTCCTTCTCCTCCCTTACCATAGCTATAAGATTAGTAAAGACAGTTGGGAATATTTCCGAGTTATGCAGTCACTGTCAACCACCACTGTCGAAAGGTAAAAAGGTTTAATTAACTTTTGGCAAAATAATTCGACCCTAGAAGAAAAAGTTCCTTACTCGAACTGCGTTGTTTGGATCTGTATATTTTCTCACGTTCTTGCTTTGTTTCCTTCTACTATATGAATCTGTTTTGAAAGGAACAAATTTTCAGTAAATTTTAAAAATTCCACACTCACCCTCAATTTTACCCCCCTTTATTAGAAATTTGGGATTTTTCCAAATCCCCCATTAATTTTACCAAACCATTTATTAGGCACCTGAAAGTATCGAAACAGCTAGTGCAACGGAACTGTTTTTGCAATTTTCCGATATTCACTGTGTACTTCTTCAGTGAAAAATATATTTATTTAGCTACTTATGCTGTTAGACAAAGAACTCACGAAATAAATAGAATAATTGTAAAACAATCCGACCTAGAGAGTCCCGGATATAAACGCCAGCGGTCCAATTTAGATCTATTATTTTATATAACATTGAAATATTTGCTAAACTCTAGGACGACGCAAAAGCTAAATTGGACCGAAGCAATGCCATCTGGTTCTTGTTAAGTTTGAATGATTCTAGATTTTCGGAACTGAAAGGAGAAGCCAAAAAGTGTTAGTTCCATTTTGTGCAACATTTTATTGCGATTGGGGCTTCACCCACATGGTACAGATAAAACTAAATATCTGAGCTGATCGCTGATGGTAAATTGAATAAGAAGTTAGTTTGCTCTGTCGCTAAATACGACTCATGAAAATAATAACAAATGTGTTACACTGGCAAGGCCATCTAGTACTCCTCTTTGAATATTTTGTCTTAAAATTTGATGTTCTTGCCTACCAGTTAGATGTTAGGTGAAAAGCACTTGTCACTTACAAAGAGAAAGCGTAAATACCCACTCAAATGACGATCAAAGCAATTCAAAAAGTCACGTCTTTATTAAAAAAAAGATCTTAAGAAACGTGGTATGCTCGTCGAAAATATTTGAAACACTTGGTTTATAACAATTATTTGTTGATCACATTTTTTTGCATTCTGAGTGACGTTACCTGGGGTCGAGACAGCATTAACCGTAATGAATATGGGGTTTGAGACAAATATGGCTGAGAAACAGGATTCTATTACACTGGATCTTACAGTAATAGCGTTGTTTACATCCATAATCAGGGGGCATCTCCTTCAGTTCTTTCCCAGACAACTGGAGGCTACAGAATCTCCAATCCGCAGTTCCAGCTCACTAGCCATGTGGAAGTATGTGTATAACAGCCATGGGTGTGTCTTGATCAGATAACATTCTCTCAATTATGAAAGATAACATTTCCTCGATAAAAAACAGATCAAAAGGGAGTGACAGGGAGTGACAGGGAGTGATACTGTCACGGTGTCTTGGGATATTCATCGCAGCCCCAAACCCCATTTGTAAACATTTCCTTCCCACAAATAGCAAAAGGCATTCCAATCCCACCACTGAGATATAAACAAGAAGATTCCTTATGTAATGGCGAGCAACCACCAACGTCAGTGCTACTCACTGGCCACACACCGATTCATATCCTAAATTCCTACGGAAAACCCCAAATTACTTCAATTAAGTAAATCAGCCTCCCTTCCTTCCGAAAAATAATTGATCTGCATTCATATAGAATTGTAGCGACTGAAATAATTTATCAAATAATTTCGCCTCAAGGCAACTGCTAGCTTTGATAAAAGGCTTGCAGCCTCAGGTAAAACAATATATTCTGTACAGAAGTCTGGACATATGTATTTTAGGTAAGGCAAAGCATGACGTTCGTCTGCAAAGATGTCAAGCGGGCTACTAATATCCATTCTATTCTCTAAGGAACCTTCACAGAAACAACCTCTTCTAAATATAGCAACAGAATGATCGGCAGCCAAGAAATGTACAAACAATTCATCTCAATTATCTGGGTCCCGTTGTGAGAAAGATTCTTTTGCTTTCAGCCGGATGTTTACATCAATGGGTATTACAACGAGTGATATGAAAACCTATAGAAGAGTAAAAAGACCTTCGACTTAACGGGTAGAAATTCCATGGCGATGGGTGTACTGATGTCAAACATCCTTTCTGACGCCCACGCTTTTTCAAATGTATGGGTTTGATCCTCTCTGTATTGATCTGGAATAGACTGGGCACTAGTGACGTATGCATAAAAGGTAAAGTGCTACAACCTTCGGGTCAGGATGAGTATGGAGGCTTAAAGTTTGGAATATTGCTTTCTGTTCTTGGAGTAGAGACGATGCACTGGTGACGATTGCATCTTTCGAACGCGGAAATTGGAATTCTTTTACAGTTAATTTAAGGAGGCTAGGGAACTCCAGCTTTTCGTTGATTCAATTCTAAGGGGATTTCAACGTCACTTATCATGTAAATTGAGGTCACCTGGCCATCGTATGTCGGGGATGAGGGGTTATTTTGTACTGCAACTGGGCTACGAAGTGAAACCGAAGACCAGATTCCCGATGTAAAGTCATAATCAGCAGTTCTTGTAAACGATGGTCCACTACATGTCTCATGCTCATAGAGAAACTACTGACGTAAAAGAGGGCAGCTTCACACTCGCTACTTGTGAGTTGCATCTAAATTCCAATTGTCACCAAAGATGGGGTCCCGTTTGCTGAAATAGCTGTACCAAAACCTAGCTTCACAACACATAATCTTTCTCTCCTTAAACAAGGTTTCTACAATGAGGACATTCTAGTGATAGCCTTGATACAGGACGATACATTGAGAATGAGAAAGTCTCAGTGTCACGTTGATATTTTTATTATTGCTAATGTAAATGAGCAACGGACCATGCAACCACAATATGAAGTTACATTGAGGAAACACGAAACGCGAATCTCTGTTTCACTCAAAACGGCAAATGTTTCATATTTACAAATATATACAGAGAAAGGGTATTTAGCAAATTAATGAAGTCAGATAAACAAAAAGCGTAGTTCGAGAGAAAACCTTTATACCACATATTATATGCAAGAATGCTTACGTCAATCGAGGGAGAACACATATCTTAAAGAACAAAAAGTAAAACCACTTCGTAATAAAACACTGGCACTACGGAAAATAGTATGGACCAAATCTTAATCTTTGAAATATCACTTATCACATATCCTTTGAATAAATGCATTGAGTTCGTACAATCACTGGAATCCTTTATATTTTACTTAATCATCTGTGTTCTTATTTGAGGGGGGGCAGGGGTGCGATTGTGAGTAAGTGCGTTTACTCGAAGAAAGTGCCAAATCAATTAGTTACAGTAAACACAAAACCGATTTGAAGTATAAACCAGCTCGCTTGACACTTTCTAGGGGGGGGGGGGGGGGGGGGGGGGGAGCTGTAAGAGGTCACGTTATGAAACGATTTCTCCTTGATTCCTTGTATTTTGCTGCAGGGTACGTCCTAACAAGAATTATCAGTCCACGACCCATTTCGATATATCTTTTTTGAAACTTCTTAAGACCTTTGTCAACTCCTGTCCCGTTGACAAGTAGAGGCTTTTTCTTTCCTCTTCTGCCCTGAGTGGTCTTTGAAGAACATATCCGTAACCATTCTCCCTACGATATGTCCCGTCAACATTTTTTGTCTCAATTCTCAAATCATCCTGAACACAACTTCAACCGTCTTCTGGACATTTGTATTGCTCTTGTACTCTATTAAACTCATTTAAGACATCGTTTCCTGCAACAACATTTTAACAGAATGAAGAAGTTTCCCTTTAGTGACTTTGCCTGTTCTTGTCGTTGAACATAACGCCAATTATTTACTCCATCACATTTTTCGTCACTTTTTTCTTTCATTTTAAGTCTCACAAATGTAAATTACTTTGCTCAGGCAAAAGCTGTCTTACACACAGCCATTCCACTGAATCATTCCCTAATGCAGCCCCCATTTGTCTTGAAAATAATCTCGATCTGGATTTTTCCGCAGGCCACTAAGTTTTTAACGTCTGACTTTTGCCCATATTTTCAGTTTGAGTTATATTTAAAAACTGCTCTAAATGCTTTCTACGCCCACAACATTAATAAAATTACGATTCCTCCCTAGTTCATGTTAGATTTTATGAAATCATTCTCCATACTTCCCTCTTCAACAGTAACGTTTCAGATTATTATCAAGTCTAAACCTAAAACCACTGCAAGTGATAAAGTCAGTACTCTAGCCGACACTTCGTCCTCTATGCCCAAAACAAACGGTTTGGTATTCTGTACAGGGATTTCACCCATAAAGCTCTTCATCGGCAGCGATATCACAAATCATCACTTCAAAAGCCAATTTCCATATCGGCTAGCAATATCAAAGATTAAGTTATTTAAGTTCTATCTCCTACTCTATTCAGTCCGTTTGGTAAAAGGTTCTCTTATACAAACAAATTCGATATTTTCAGAACTGTATGGCAACCTAATGCGAAAAGTAAAAATAGATAGTTACATCACGTTTAAATTAAAACACACAAGCACATATCAAGAGGGAGGTTTCATCAGCCCCTTACTTGTCATCGTTTACAGATACATTGCCATAGCAAGGACTTAGAAACCGTTACAAGGAAAATTGATTATATTTCGCAGATTCTGAGAATAACGACGTATATCAGGCCAACCCTTGTTCGTTACCCTTTCGTTATCTAAAACTCAAAAACTGTACTAAATATTACAACGCGGTGGATGAGATGAAAAAATTGTACACTGTGTTGATGAACCGCTATAAATAGTTGCTTATACAATAACAATATCGTATTTATAGATGCTGATGTTACTAGAAAGGGATGAGGGTACGACTCGGACGAATCCATATTGTATTGACGTGCAACTGTAATTTACATTGTTGATAACAAAGTTTCTTCTCCACTGGGCATTTATTTTCGCTTAAACTTTTGCCAACATTGTTAATCTAATGGAGAACGTACATATCTATTCGTCCAACGTCACGCCCGTCTAACCTACTCGATATCTAAAACTTCCTTCTACAATGGAGCAGACTCTTCGCAGATTACTCGGAGTGGCGAGTGAGACGCTGGCACTGGCAAATTTTGACCTGACAAAAGAGGACGCGACCATTGTTTCATTCTAATAAGAATAAATCTTAAAATTGAAGTGAAAATGGAATAAGAAATATAATACTCTTACTAAAATATGGTTGTATTTAAAATAGGGACTTCTTTTCGATTACAAACACTTTGTATGTTTGGAGAAAGTATTGGGACCAGTGCCCCCACCCTTTGCCCCGAAAATGTCCGCAACTGCCTGTAGACCTACTCTGCCATTTTCTCTGCAACTATTAAGCAACATCTTTACAACATTGGAATGAAAATATTTTTAATTAGCATTTCACAACAAGAACATGAAAACAAGGCACTCAATCAGCTTCTTGTCAGCAATATTTATTCAGACAACGGACAAAATAATTAATGGATATGACACACAGTCACCCTCGGCGTTTGGGACCCTAGAAAATGCTGAAGCAAATTGTTGAAAAAGTCAGGATAATTTTGGAAATGCACATACTGATAGTTTTATCAATGCCATTTTTAGTCTGTAAATGAAGCCGGATTAAAATTTCCTTCATCAGCAATTCACCTGAAGTATGACGTAATTATCTCTAAGAACACACTTAGATGTTGTAGAATAACACCTAATCCAAACCTCATTCAGAGTTCTAGCGTAGAACTCTGAATATCTGGATCCTACAAAATCTCTTGTTTTAATCCCTGGCTAGAATCAGACAAGCAAATATTTCGTCACAAAAATCCTTTTCAGTTACCAGAGCAAGAACTGAAAATTACTATTATAGTTGTTATAAATTTGAAAGAAATAAAAAGCAGTAAGCATCAGATTGTCTCTCCTGGTTCTACTATAAAAAAGTGTAACTGCGCCCTATGATTGTTACTCCGACCGCTATGGAGTGCTTTAAACAAAATACAATTAAAGATAGAGTTTCTAACCAACCCTTCAAGTGCAAGTGCGTGGACAACCCTCCAGTTTACTTTCACTAAAGAAGATCTATAGAGAACGATATCACATTTGAACCAAGTAGATTGATTTGCAAAGAACTTCCTATAATCTCACCGCAGTCAGGCGTTTGAATTGCGACTCTATATATGATTTAGTGTCAAGGGAAACTCTTTGCGCGACGACATAATAAACGGAAAGCGTTGAAAATGCGAACAGAAAAGATAATTCTGGTCAGTCCAGTCTAAACAACTTATTTAGGAAGGATCATAGAATTCATATCTTTCCGCGGCTTATCAAATACAAGGTATTTAAAAATGCAATTTCTGATCTTCGGCATGAAACAAACGTATATACTTAAGTGACCCATATATAGATGCTTAAATCGGTATGCAAAATGCACTATTGACTAGAATACAAGTTGACCGAAATTTAAGATTATTGAACATGCCATTTTCACGATTCCATGAGGCGAGGGGAATCATAAAGTTGCAGATACAAAGAACAATCTTTTACTCTTTATATTCTTCTTTTCTTTAGAAGGGTTTTAGATAAATTAACGTTAAAGACGGCAGTAATCAGTACCCGTGATCCATATTCCAGAGATTTTCCGCGTAAAAAGGTGTGACTTCCCAATCTGGTAAAATCTATCTATCGTAAGTATTATTCTCGTGGAGTGATTACGATTCCATTCGACAACTCTTGATTTATGAGTCAAACAAATCAACCACTTTGTTATGGCGTCCTCTGCAATTGTAATCAAGCTGCCATTCAAAATTAACAAAAAGAAATGTTCACCTGAATATAGTTAGGGTTCAGAAGAACACAAAACCAACAGAAAACAATCTCAATGGAAGATGATCATTAGTTGGAATGAGACTCTAAGTTATTAGTTCGGCCTCCTGCAACAGAGATGCAGCCTACACTTTAATGTGAAAGGCTTCATAAAATTGATGTGAAAATGTTGCTTTGTAGACAAAAATAATTTGTCTTTCAATTGGGCCTCTTCAGTTAACCATTCAGTTCTACAGACACTGATTAGTCAAAACAACACCAATCTAGCAGTCAGACTTCTGAGTGGCTACTTTCAAAACACAGTTGGGTATAAGTTTCATTGAATTCTTCTCAGTTCCAATTCTGACGATTTTGTTCTCTGGGGTGTGTCAGACGAAAAAGGTTTTTCAGTACTAAAATGTTTTCGCTATTTCGTGCAGTTCCATAGAATTGTATAGGATCATTTCTAAGTGACATAGCATTTGAGATATGACACTTCCACATGCAAGCTCCCTACGGAAAAAGGGAAGTATTGACGTGTGGAGCTTAATTGAAAGCTGAAAACGAGGAGCACCTATCACAAATCGTTCTGATGAAAATCCCCGACAGGCGGCCAAATGATTCCCCACCTGAGAAATATGCATGGGATCGAGTAACGTTTTCGTGACCAAGAGAAAAATTCAATACTGTAACACGTCAGTGTGAAAATATTCAACTTACCTTTTTCTGGTGTCCATAGAGCACTTTTCACGAATCGTTGTGCCGCACCCTTGTCAAGCTTGGATGCTATTTACAATAAAATACATATAAGCAAAAGAGATCATTTTTACCCCTTAAAGTGTGCACTTTTCAAATGTCAAATGAATTTCTAATAAGTTTGAAGATAACAGAATTACTCCTTGAAACCCATTTATCGCCCTATATCGAAATACATTTTCATTCCACACAATCACTCTGGTATGTTACGAAAGAAAATCTTCACAAGGGAAATTGGGTTAAATACTTAAGAATCAGCCATAACATTCCTGCGAGTACCAAATATGTCATTCACATCCTCCATCTGCGTCAAATTTCATGCATGAACTAGAATAAGTGTGCGACTCTGATGGAATAGCTGTTGGTAGGATGCGAAGGAAGTAGTCTTCTTCTCATTTCAAAACGTAAGATTTCACTCCTTTCTATACTGCCTTTTCCCATTTCCCTACTTGAACCTTAGTTGCGTCTCTCGTTCAGCCAATCCTACAGACGTAGGTATTAAAAAGATCATGTACGGCAGCCAGAAGACCCAAATGTCAGTGTTACAGTCTGTCGTATTTGACATTGACAAGTGTCAATTAGGATGTATTTGCTAAATCTTGTAGCAGAGTGAGCGCTTAAATGACAGAACGTAAGTCTTGAATCGTTTGGAGTTTGATAAAGTAGATAGACATACTTCGTACTTGTGCATACAGTGCTTATACTGTTTACTAAATCTCATTGACGTTCACCCCATGAAGTTTAACCTTACTGTCATAATTGGATCTCGCAACTAAAATTCTGATCATGACCCCTAAACTGATGGTTCGATACGTTCTGGGGCATCCATTAGTGTCGATAACCCTATGGGTTATTAGGACAATTATATAAAAATAAGAAGTGACAGTTTTGATACATAGTCCCTGAATGCACATCCATTGTCAATAGACGACACTGTAATTAGAATACATATAGCCCACATTTGTGGGTAATTTTGTTGTTAAGTAGTTGAGTATGCTGAGGAATTGAGCGATCACCAGTACTGTAGTGAAGAAAAGCTAAGGAAAAATTGTTAAGAAACGATAAACTGACAGTCTGCAAATTTGCCACGTGTGTAAGCTGTAAATCCTACGAAAACAAAATATGGTAATGGCGCTGATACCTGTCCCAAAACATTGAATCATTCACTACGTTTTTAGAGTAAATACTTTACGTCTCCAATGTTACTATATGAGTCAAACGAACCTGCTTAAAGCCTTCAACGTTTGAAGACCCTCGAATTTTCGCAATGGATTATCGATCTGTAACCTACTGGTACATAGGGTTCAAGATCATCAAGGCTGTCGACCTCGAAGTATACACTAAAACGTATCAAACTATCATTTAAAGACTCAAGATCAAAATTTCTGTTGAGAGATCTCTATGATATCTGCTTCGACTCATCTTCAGCATCGATTTAAACTTGTCAAACAAGAAGTGGTCAAGTGCATTAAACATATTAACATAGGAGGGATATTCGAAAAGTTTGTTGATGGTACAGAATAACAAAACTGCACGAAATAGCGAATTCATTTTGTACTAAAAAGCTTTT
>JAAAKL020011348.1:0-13725 GCA_010016065.2 Carybdea cf. marsupialis auct. non (Linnaeus, 1758) | reverse complement strand
CACTGGCTACTCACACTGGCTACTCACACTGGCTACTCACACTGGCTACTCACACTGGCTACTCACACTGGCTACTCACACTGGCTACTCCCATTGGCTACGTCCAATTGCTACTTAAACTGGCTACTCCCATTGGCTACTCGCATGGGCTACTCCCATTGGCTACTCGCATGGGCTACTCCCATTGGCTACTCACATTGGCTCCTCACATTTGC
Organism: Carybdea cf. marsupialis auct. non (Linnaeus, 1758); assembly: GCA_010016065.2. NCBI lineage: Eukaryota > Metazoa > Cnidaria > Cubozoa > Carybdeida > Carybdeidae > Carybdea > Carybdea cf. marsupialis auct. non (Linnaeus, 1758). The sequence continues at coordinate 13,510 of JAAAKL020011348.1, read as the reverse complement.
TACTTACACTTGCTACTCACACTTGCTACTCACACTTGCTACTCACACTTCCTACTCACACTTGCTACTTACACTTGCTCATCACAGTTGCTGCTAATCTAATTTACCCAGGTATAATCGAACAAAACTTTGCTTAATATCTGATATTCATGGTCCAAACTGCAGATTTAAAGCTAACATCTTTTGATACATTCTTTGTGTTTCTTCTCCTTTACCAAACGTAACGAACGAGTATTATCTATCGAGGTTACTCCGTTTTCAGATACTCCGGTGTGAAAATCACCTATTACAGTTTAAACATGGATAAGTATGAATGTTACTGTTTGAAATTTTCATTTCTTTACAACAAGTGAAGGAAATGTACATCCAATACTGTAGAAGATGAAATGAGCTTTTGAGACACTTTTTGAAAACATAGTAGGGCAGGAATAGAAAGTTTGGGGAGATACTCCAAAGTAGATTAAATGTCTTTCCCTCTCTTTCAATTCTCTCATAGTACTTTCCTGTTTACGTGAGCCAACACCATATCGTGTTCCCTTTTCTATTTACAATTCTTTCAATACATTACCCATTTCCACTCCGCTCTCGAAGTTTCCGGTAATCAGATATCACTATTTTGTGGTTGCAATGTGTCAGACGTGTAAATCACTTGGTTTCGCCTTGCCGAAAGAGAACAATGTTTGACAGCCAGAATAAATGTATAAGCATAAAATTACACAACTCTTCTAGACCAAGCACAATGTAATAAGCAACGTTCGCTTAATTCCTTGCCTTCTTCTTATTCTTTCTATGTTTCGTATTCTAATCCTTCTGACATTCATTAATTATAGTTTTTCTGTGCTCTTCCCGTGCGCTCCTCTAGTGCACTTGTGTTCTGTGCACTCTTTTCTTGCACTTCCTCGGTGTACTTTTTTGTGCACTTCTTCTGTACACTTCTTCTGTACACTTCTTCTGTGCACTTCTTCTGTACATTTCTTCTGTTCACTTCGTCTGTACACTTCTTCTGTGTACTTCTTCGGTGCACTTCTTCTGTACACTTCTTCTGTGCACTTCTTCTGTACATTTCTTCTGTTCACTTCGTCTGTGCACTTCTTCTGTACACTTCTTCTGTGCACTTCTTCTGTGCATTTCTTCTGTTCACTTCGTCTGTGCACTTCTTCCATGCACTTTTTCTGTGCATCCTCTTCTCGTAGTCTCTTACACTTCTCTTACATTCTTACGTGCACCACATTATGAATGTTCTTCGTCAACTTTTATATTCTGTGCCACCCTGTACCTCACACCTCAAACCTTTTCTGGAGAAACTTTTACAATGGGTTTCCAGCAATCTGTCCAAACCTTTTTGATTATTATTTTTGCATTCCTCTGTAATTTTTTAGACATGTTCTTTCTTTACCTTCTTTTCATATTCTTTTTTCCTCTTTTCTCATTCTCACACTCTTGTCTTCACTCTCAAGAACTATACTACTTGTGTTTTCCTTCGGATTGTTTCAGGTTTTCATTATGTTTATTTATTGTTCAATCATAGATTGTTTACTTTTTAGTTCAATGTTTTCCTCTGTTGTTAGTTATGATAAATAGGCCTGTTCTTTTGAGTAACTTTTTTTTGCACGAAACCAGACTGATAAGAGTGCAACGAACGCATCTCTAGCTGAAAAATAATTACGCTATTTAAGTTTGTCTACGAAATCTTAACTACAATAAAGATTCTAAAAGCTGCAATTTAGATGCTATAGTTTATTAGGTATTGGTTCTCTTCTCTACCAGGATCATTCGCCAATGTAGTTAGCATGGCAAATAGGACAAAATCTTGTGCCATTTCTAACATTGCCTTCAAATATAGTTGTTTTTAACAGTGGACTGTTGACATCATTTCTATGTTTAAATTATAAAATAAACAAAATGATTAAAGCAATATTTGTTTGTACCTTCAAGAGACTTTTACTTAAATGGTAAATTTTATTCTAGAATTTGCAATTTTCAGTTGGGTTTTCGTCATTTACCGCCAAGTAACGAATTCGTTTTCCTAAATATTCTCGCCAACACAACTTACCGAAATCATCTGAAGCAAAAAGGTAAGATTTCACGTAGAATTTATAAGAACTTAGAGGGTTTTAACATGTCACTCATTCAAGTGTAACGTACAACAACCTGTTCCAACTTCAACGCGACATTGTCTAGCCTTGACTCCAGAGGGTTGCTGTGGCCAATGTGTGACGAAAACGTTTGGTAATATGAATCTACAGTTTTAAAATCTGGTTCCTGGTTCTTCGAAATTTCATCTAAAATTCCCTCTAAGAAGATATCCCCATCAAGTACAACATAAACTAATTTCTATTTTCAAATCCTGAGCCACTAATCAACTCTTCAAAATTATATTTCTGATTTAAATTCAGGTTATGGCATGAAGCGAGTGTAAGTTGAGAGACAGGATTGTCATTTTGTACCATGTTTTAAACACCATAAATTACTTCCAGGACTAATAAACGAAAAACACATTGATCATTGTAGAATTACTTTTGGCAAAGTGTTATATATCTAGGATAAGCGTCTAAACTTCCTTTACCAATCCTGTAATTCCTAGTGCTAACCACAGTATTTAACCCTTAGCCTCAACCTCAGAAGGAGTATGATTTCGAAACCAGAGAAAATCTATGATTTATGAGATTGCCAAGCTGAAGCGGGTAATATTGATTTGTTCTTTTAGAAATAGTCTTGAAGTCGGAAACAGACATCGTGAAACATATCTTCGATGCCACAAAACTAACAAGAAGTACGAAAACAGAGAATCTCAAGGAGAAATCCCAAGCGCGCCGCTGAGGGTCCCTGGAACCCCGTTGAGAAACGATAGATTCAGAGGGCCATTGTTCGTGGGACCTATAAACTATAACGTTGCACGTGTGTGTGTGTGTGTATAGAGTGTCTGCTTGTCTTTTGGTCCTGGTCAGTCTGCTTGGACTTCTGGCCAAACTCCTGACACAGTCGAGGCCAAATTTGGCATGGTGATCCATAGTTGACGCGCAACATGGCAACCCTTCCATGCTCAAATGAACATGACGCAAAGAGATTGGTCTCTTAAATAAACGAAATTGACTAAGTTTTGGCAAAGTTCCTTTGTCTGAGATGGCGACATGTTCTGTCCCCTTGGTGATTAGTTTTTCACAATCCTCTGGTATCGTTTCAAAGCGTAACATCTCAAATCACCTCTTCTTGGTTATATTTTGCTAAAATTGTTTGTTAAACGTCAACGATACGGGAGAAGCTTTTTCATAGCCTTCTTTAAATTAAGTATTCTCTTGCAAGATAGTACATTAAAGCTAGATGCGCAATCTCAAGTTTGACAAACATTTCCATCATTGTGCTTTGCTCCTGGGAAAACAAGTATCTCCGAACTATCTGATTCAAATGCCTTTCAAGAGCAGGGTTGCTGTTTAATGACTAGGAGGCTGGAGGATAGATCCGAGGCTAGAAACAAAAATTAACATTGGCACTAATAGAATATTACAAATTACAGTGGGATAGAAACCGTATGTGTTATCCTTTATAACGGAACTTTTCTATGACATATTTTCCTTGTTCTTCAAGCATTTAAATACAAACATCTGATTGCATAGGAATGCAATAGGGGCATCGTAGAAGGAGGTGAGAAACTGGAAGTCCATTGTCATTGATTTTTAAGAACTACTGGATTTGCAGCTGAATTTTAAATTATTTGCTACGGTTTCTATATTCAGGATAAGAACCATTCCTCAAGACTTGACTTGGCAGTTCTCCCCATACTTAAACAATCATTTCAGCGGCATTGCCCAGCAGAATATACCGCTGCATTATAATAACATAATACCTAATTGCAAGCAATATCAACGAACTATCAGTGTTACCTGATAGAGGGATCTTGTCACAAGCAAACGGACACAGTTTGTTGTCCCAACCTGTGTCCACTTTAGAGGATAGTTTATTGTAATTAAAATTTTTCCTATGATGATACACGAGTCTCCTCAATAGTCTTGAGCTAGTGTAACAGTAGCGTTTCAGTGTAGGGTAACGCTTACAAATAATTTTGCGCCAGACGTTTGTGCCAGCTCCTCATCCGGGGCGTCGGCTGAAAAAAATTACCCATGCCTGACGCAGATACACTATTTTGTGACAATTGAAACGTCATCCAGCCGCTACGTGCTTAGCTGCTATCAGGTATCAAGTTGGCAGACATTCCGTTTAAACCCCCATTGTTTCGCTTATCATTATTTAATAACCGTCGATTTCTGAGTTAAACGAGAATAGATTTGTGGTCTCCGCAGACTTTCACAGTTAATTCATCAAGATGCTATGGAAAAATTGGGTCGTCATAACTATAGTTATGTTGTAACGATGTGTTAATAAGGATTTTGTAATATAAGTAACCTTGGCAAGCCCGATGCTCAAAATGATATGATTTATGACCTGAAATCGTTAAATGATATGAACATTTACAACTCATTTCGCTTAGCAGCCTTGAGTTGACGTCATGGGAGGAGGTAGTTATTCACTTTTAATCAAGTAAGAGACTCGTTTGGCCAAATTTAGGATGCTTCAGTTTCAGTATCCATTGTAACTTTGGAGTTCTTATTGATAAGCCAAACAATGACTGTTTGATAAAGTGTGGGTAAGTCGTGGATTGTTGACCCAAATCTGAAACTTGATTAGTTATCGAAATGCTCTAAAGAACATTTTATGAGGCTAATCGTAAAGATGTGTTACTACGTTTTGACCCATTTTTGCCAAAAGATAGGAAAATAAGCAAACTTGACTTAACTTGACTCACTTGACTTAACTTTTTAGGCGATGATCGCCCCTTCCTCTCACCAGTGTGCTCAAATGCCTCCTTCTCCCCCTGTCCTGGGCTTTGCGTCCCATTGTGCTTCTAGGCAGGCCAGTGTCAGCTCCTATTTTATCTCTCCATCTTTTTGCTGGTCTTCCGCGAGGTCTCGGATTGGAGAAATCCTGACTGAATGCCCTTGAAACATAGTGTTCAGGAGGTCTTCTAGCCACATGTCCAAGCCAGCTCAATCTCCTTTTCTGGCTCACTTCCACGATGGTAGTTTCCATGTGTAGGCTCCATCTTATAGTAAATAAGCAAACTAAGGTGCACCATATTATCGTTAGTCCTTGATTTAACCCAAGCTCTCTGGTAAGGTCTCTCCTTGAAAGAACCCCCAAGTAAATTTATCGCACAATTAAGTCCCCATGTGTGAACCAATTACACTGAATATTTAGTTTCTTTCAGATCTCTTTCAAGCAGGCTAAGGTCACTACAAAGAAACGATAAGAATCAACTGAATGGCCTGATCTAAAATATTAGGTGTAAATTAAACAGTTAGCCTCTGGTTTGTTCTGATACTTGTATCATATAATTTTGGACCTCCTACCCTCATAGCATGTAGTAAAGCTCATTGCTACCCCTTCAACTCTTCCCCTTTTGCTGGTAAAATTCTTCAGTTAGTACAAATACACTAAATGTAGGTGGAGACGCTTTCTGAAATACCACATTATCTGTTGATTCTAGACATTGTGAGCCTTTTACATCATACTGCTCAACAAGTAACCATTGTTGCCATTCAACTATTTTTTTAAAATGGCAAAAACTGGCTCATGTAACTTAGGCAGTTTACAAAGTTACATGACGTGTAGAGATTCATTTAAAATGTGTTAATCAACTTTTGTTTTTTTTGGCCTGTGATTCAATCCGTCCAATTTTCCAGAACTTTGGATTTGTGACATCATCGCTTACCACTCTAAAAGAAACCAGCGTGTGCAGAGTGCAGCTTCATTTGAAATGTGTGAATCGAAATATCTAACTTTAAAAACCCTTTTAGATACGTTGATACATTTATCAATACATCTTTTCATCAAATTGATGATGGCACAGAATCTGGGAATAGATGTTAAATATATTTCTTTCATTCCTGCTCTCCAAGGCAAACTTTGATAACAGCAAAAGGGAATCTGGTATTGAGGCTCTAACTAATCGCTTTCATTACATCTACCATATAATATTGGAATATTCTGTGGAATATCACTTGGATATAGGTCGAACTTGTGATTAGACGCATTGCTTACCTTAGCCGCAGCCGACTTGAATCCGAACATGCTGCCAGGCGCCCTTACATGAACTAACGTAATTTCTTTAAGGGGGGATATTCTTTCAACTTGTACAGTTGTCTTTTAAACATCACAATACGTCTTAATCTGTTTTGCACGTATTTTTAATTAGATACAAGCATAGATGGACTGATGTTGACCAGAGATAAGATTAGAATCTTTTATGTTTCTTGGGTTATCTTTTCCTAGACTCAAAATCAACGAACTAAATTAGACTAGTACAGGAGAGAAGAGTCTATTCAAATCTTGTATTTTCTATTGTTGACACAGTTAATTGATAGACCTATTGTTTCTGTGTCAATGTTCCTATATGCTGTTGAGCAATGGATCGCAACCTTCGATCAACAGATTATCAATTGAGGGCCCGAACCCTATTAAGGAAAGGCGTCGTATAAAGGGTAATTCTTTCTCTACTAGGAGTTACTTTCCCAAACGAAATATTTCCATTCAATAGAAGTACAATTAGGATCAGTGAGATTACTAATTGAACCCTTATTAATGCATAGGAGACTCACATACGTACGCTATATGATGCTAAAAGTTCCTAGGGTGCCCGCAAGTAATATTTGCTACACAGGAAGGAGTCCATGAGATCAGTTTATAAACTACTGGTCTAGAATGTGTAAATTAGATTACTAGTACGAGATAAAAGATCCCTGTGTTCAAATCCAGATCGTTAGGTTTACAGGGGCAAAAAATCCTCGGTGATCACATTCTCATACTTAGAGCTAACAAATTTTCTTTCTCACGATTCTGCTAAAATAAGATGAGATAAACAACAAAACGAGAGTTGGCTGAATTGCAGTTTGATTTATAAACGTTTTAACAGGACAGACAGACTTCATCTAGGGATCAAGATGAGGAAAGCTAGAGAGTGCTGTTTGAATTTCATCGGATTTAAGGAAGCTTTTGTATTCTAATGTAATCAAAGGTTGAGAGTGACCTTAAAGGGACTCGTATTGTTATAACACAGTACAGGTATTTAGTTTCCGCTATCTCCGCCAGAAGGCTGTTGTCTACAACAATTTCTGTGAACAATTTGTTGTATCGAGGGAGTTCACTAGAGGTTTTTAAAGCCCCCTGATGTTTCAACCTCTGTAATGGAAAGTTCCTGACGTGATTTAATTGCAATCGTAGTTAGATAGGCCTTGGTGTAAATGGCAGAACTATAAAGATTTTAAAGTTTACTGGCAATAATGATGTCATTTCCAAACCAAAGAGGACCTAAAAACAAGTCTTAGATAAAGTGGATGATGCATCTAATGAGTATGGCATACCTATTGATGCAAAAGTGATGACTGCCACCAAAAGTGACAAGGCAATAGAAACTCAGGTAGATGGAAATCCTCAAGTAAACACGTCAATAATGGGGTAGCAACAACTAATGAAAGTAGTTAGTATTAAAGTGCGTGTAGGGATTCTGATGAAATTAAGGCATACAATGTCTTCATCTGACAGGGTAGATTTTATCATCTGTTTCACTACTGATTTAATCAAGTTTTAGTGGGGTTTTGTCGTGCTAGTACACCTTTCTTGTCTACTAGTCAAAACTTTCATATGAAGTACTATAGTAAAAGATACATTTTGAGCAACATACATCACTGTAAGCTGTAATGTTTGTTTACGTTTTTTATGCAAGCCAACAATCGTAGTAAAGAATGGAGGAACACATCAGCATCTTCTTAATGCTTACCTGACTGACTAGGCATTGCTTAGTCAACATACAATGAACTACAAAGCACATGGTAAATCACTTCAGAGATGTGAATGCCTATATTCTTTCTAAAAATAATAGTTTATCGTGTGGTGTTGATATCTTGCTTATGTTTTGAAAAGTTGCTAAATATCCTTATTTTTTTTAACAGGCGCCAGCACTGGGTGTAACTTGGTTATGAATTCTTCAGCTTGTACTACCATGCAAATATACATTGCTCAAATTGACAATGCCAAGTAGACATGTTATTCTCTTAGAGGTAGAAGATAAGACGCTGTGGCCTCCGACCTCTGGGCCATCGTGTTAGTATTCAGTCTATCAATAGCTGTAATGGTATTAGCATTAAAGGACAAAATAACCCACAGTCTTATCCTCCTGTCTTCCTCTAGCGCTCTCTAACTTCTATGTTCAGGATTCCATTACAGTAATCTTTCAGTGTAGCTCAAGGAACAATTTACAGAATTTTGTCGAGCGCAATCTATTCGAATCATATACCAATCAAAAGCCTATCAAATATGACACTTTCAACGAGAATTTGAATACCCACCTACAGTTTGAAATGTTTCATTGTTAAAAATTGCTTCGTTTACGATGATTTTAACGTTTTTTGTTCATTTCGCTTGCTCGCTTTCTGTTTTAGTTCCTTATTTTGTAGTCAGTAGTTTATAGGCCTACATCCTCACACAGTAAAAACAAAGGAAAAAAGCATGTCATGAGGACACACTCTAACTTTCTTTCTCTTAAAATGTGTCGCCTTTTGATTAATTTCAACTAAAAAGCGTGGTATGCTTAAGAAATATCCTATCAAAATGGCAATCTTTCCAACTCAAGTTCTATAATTGTTGAAAATGTTTGGATGACAAAAATTTCATTATGAAAAGTACTGAAAGTCGCCGTGGTCAGAGTAGCTAGGTCTATCAGATGAGTTCCTTGCCTGTAGTTCCAAAGGATCACGGTTTGTTAGCTGGAAGTGCTATCGGTAACGTGTCATACACCCTTTCATTTTTATCTTTAGGATAATTGATGTAATTATTTTTTTTATTTCATTTTAATTTGTTATGTCAATTGTCAACATGAGGATTGTTTCGTTTTGAGCCTTCTAAAAGGGAACTGGGATATATTAAGAAGTGTCATTAGTACAGCCTATTCACATCGATTTGGAATAACATTATTATTTAAAAGCCAGTGGAGCTAATTATATATGTTACATGTTGCGGACTCGGCAAAGATTATCTTGTTTAACTTTCTTCCTGTTCCGTTCGATTGGAACTACCTTCTTGGATTTAAATCGATTAAAGGATATAATCAGTTTAGAAAGAGGACTGCTTTGAACTGTACAGCTGAGGACACGATCATACTAAGTGGAGGACTTGAGGTGTGTTAAATTTTGATAGTAACAGCTGAGTTTGATCGCAGTATATTTTGTATCTTAAAGTTGTTATTCAGATTAATTGGTTCATTCATGCGATGTTGCGTTTTGGGTTTCTCCGCTAGTTTTTTATTTCCGTTATTGCAACATAACGTTAAAAAAGGTCATCTAGTCGTTAAGTCCTCTATACTCCAGTAACGAGTCCCACATGCACTGGCAACGTCCTAGCCAATTTCAAGGGGAGTGCATGGTGTCGAGAGCCGCATCAAAGCACTGCAACGAATGGCTTAGAACGAAGATTTCAAAGGAAACTGTTGGAAACTGTTGTGGACTCGCTTACGTTTGGTTCATTCTACTGCATGGGTGCAAGACATGGACAATAAGGCCTAAGCTGGCCAAAAGATTAATGAGTGCAGAGACCTGGTTCATCTGCCGAATGCTGAACTGGAAAGAACAAATTACTGATCAGGAAAGTTGGAAGAAATCAGGATACGATCCAGGACAATTGATGAAAACCTTGATTAAGCGTCAAACGACATTCCTCGGAAACATATATAGAAATAGAGGACTAGGTTGAGTACCTGGTAGCAAATCCGTTGGCCGATATAAGTTCATTAATAACATAATGCGTTGGACTAACATGAATGCTATTGATCTATTTGGATCAATGGACGACAGAGAGTTGTGGAGACCCATAGTCGCCGACGCCTTACGAAGGCAGGACCGCCCATGATGATGATGTGGACTCGCCTTCATTTAAACTGATTTCACTTCAACGTTGTTTCTTTCTTCTTCCTTTCATTTTCCCTTACGTTAGATCGAAACATCGTTTGTTTTAGCTGGATACACACAGAAAATACGTAACTTTATTACTGTAGATTGATACCAAGCTTTGTAGACAACTTTTTCTATTCCGCTAATTCAGCAGTTTATTACTCATGAATCTATGACGGGTAAATTACTATTGTAGTCTCTTATAATCACTATCCCTAACCCTAACCAATACCCACCCCCTAGCGTACTTTTTTAGAGCTTTCTTGTGGAAGTGCACTTCAGGACTTTTTTCGCGCATTTGTAAAACATCTGAAGCATTCATGTGAAGAGATCGATTTTGCAAAACATTTGATTGGGGCAGCGCTAACGGTATATAAGTTGCTAGGTTAACATCGAAGCAACTAGAATAACCTGTAAATAGGATAATTGATGATCCGCTAATAAAATATCCGTTATGCAGCAATTTCTCGTCTCTGTGGAATACAACGAGAACACGATAATTCTTCCTATCTCATCTTGTTTTTGTAGAATCTGGGCTCCATTCAACATCAGTTATGGTGACCTTTATTGTACTGGTTATACTGTCCACTTTTAGACTGGGCTTCCTGGGGGATAGGCTAGTGGTTCTTTCATCACCTTACCTTAAACCAACTTTGTTTTCATTTCTCACCTCGAGGTTTCGGCTAGAGCGAAAGGGAGGCTTGAAACAAATGGTTGCTTTGCATACAGTCCATGTGACATACAAGTCGTTGTGGCTGTCAGTTTCAAGTCCTGACCAAAGTTGATTGCATCGTTGGAGATGGCAGTGTTTCATGATTTGAACGTACCTTTTGGAGACAATCACGTTTCAACTGCAGCTATTGTTCAAAAATTGATAGACCTAGGGTACCAAAAAATAGCAATAAATTATACCAAACAATTCTCACATCATAGCGAGGATAGTGGTAGGGGGAAGAAGAAGAAAAAGGCAAAAGAAAATCACGAAACTTTCGATCCTAAGAAACGTCTCGTTGAGCCAGTTGTTGCACATTTAAGAAGACTACCGCGAGACTTTGAACTTCTTACGAGGATTACAGTTAACCTAAACCATCCTGATCAAATTCGATACCTTCGCGAACCCTTTGTACAGAGCTTCGACATTTTAGCCGTAGCACCAGAAACTGACAAGATTTTTCATCAGGCATGCATGGAATTAGAGATTGATATCATTAGCTTAGGTGCAGACACTAAGATTCCACACAGACTAAAACACTCTAGCGTTAGAGGGGCCATTGACAGGGATATTTGTTTTGAGCTAACCTATGGACCCAGCATTCGCAGCCCTTATGCTAGGAAGAAGGGAATTTCATATGGTTTGAAGATATCAAGAATGGCAAAGGGTAAGAATATAATATTTTGTAGTGGAGCTGAACATTATATGGAAGTTAGAGGACCTTATGACGTGATGAACTTGTCGTTGTTGTTTGGTTTAAAGGAAGATTTGTGTAGACCGTGCATTGCGCGTAATTGCCGTACAGTTCTTCTTCATGGATTAGCTAGGACTAAGTCGGCCAAAGGTGTTTTTACTATGTGCAAACTAACAGGGATTGATGTAAACGATAGTAACCAGAATGCAACGAAACAGTGTGAGAAGGACAAAAAGTGCGATACAGGCGACAGTGTGGATGTGAAAACTCCCGAAAGCACTTTGGTTCCCTGTAATATTGTAAGTGTAACTGATGAGTGTGTAGGAAAGAAAAGAAGTGCAGTGCTCATTCATGACGACAGTACAGGGGCACAATCGCCTAAAAAGCGTAAAGTTGAATCTTGAGTGGAGTTTAGTGATTGTATATGTATATGTACATTTACCGCATGTACGTACAGTATCATGTAAATTTTGATATGGTTGTGTATGTACCAGTACCGTATTTCCCCAATATTGATTACGACGTCATTGAAGATGTTAGCTGTTATGTTCCTGTTTATCAAACGGCAGATTACCATTTAAATTATAGAAAACGGAGTGCTACATTAATAGCCCATTGTTATCCAAATTCTTACATACTTTCTGGTAGAAGAGAAGTAGAGATCTTCATGCTTTGCTCGTTGTCTTTATTACCACTCATTATTTGTGTTCCTGACCTTGCGTTATTTTAAAAATGCAGAGCTGTTACATGGGTTTTATGTTTTTGCTAAGAATACGTGACTACTAGTGTTTTAAAGAAATTGAAGTTGTTACAAGTTGTGTTTACACTGTGATTGATGCAACACTTCCTTTACATTAATAATTACTAGACAATACAGATAAAGCAAAAGTTAACCAGATTTGAACTCTACCTAGGTTGAAGTTCATGTGAATGAATACCTTAGTGTGGTTTAAATACTTATTTGCTGTTTTGTCTTAACCTTCATTGCTGAGGAGATAAACTCCATATGATGTATACTTTAATTTGCAGATTTGCATTGTTAAACTTTTAAATGTTTTCAAAGGTGATCTTGCTGAGAAAGCATACAATCAGAGTAGATCTATAGTATAAGTCGCTAACATAAATCTTGATAAATTCATTTTGGTGTACTTATTTTTAGTGGTAAGTTATGCATGTCTTGCATTAGCATCAGTGATCTCAAGGCTCTACTAGAAACCTTACAATTTGTAGGAAAATTGCCCTTGTTAAGAAATGATTGATGGAAAGTTTGTGCTTTATTGTATTGACGCATCATTATCTAGCTCTCTTTCTTCAAATTCCTTTCATAAATGTACATTTCGTTTATCTGACATGTTTTTGAATACCCTTTAGTAAACATGTTCATTGATACAATTTTGTCATCAATATATGCAAGTTATACATGGGAAGTGCTGGCATAGTTTTGGAACTGTTTTCTTTATAGTCAGACAACAATGAGACATTACTCTAATACATCCATTTGAATGTATTAGAGTAATTAATACTAAGTTCAAATCCTGTACCTGTAGTCATGGTTACATTGATTATTATCAGATTGCTATCTGTTTGGAATTTTTTAATCTGCAGTGCACCTGAAGGCTTTGTTATCTGAAAAACATTGCCCACACATATGTAATAGTTGTTAATTTTAACGTTTGTATTGTGTTGGAAATGAGATAAATACCAATAATGAAATGAGCAACTATTGAAAATAGGTCTTGTATCAGACATGATTTTTGCAAATATATAAATAGGAAGTCTGCTCTATGGCATAAAGGAAAGTAATTTGCAATTATATATGTATAGACAAACCGTTGTCTCCTGTGTAATCTGTTTCTTTGTGAAGACTCAAGATCCACATATAAGCGGGAATGTTTCTTCTTCTTTTCTTCTTCTTCATGAATTAAATGTCTATTCTACCCTTCCAGGGTTTTGGATGGCTGTCATGTTAGGCCAATGGTTATACTTTAACACCCAGACAATGTCATTATGTTTAGACTTATCTTCAGTGAAACAGTGGCAATGCAGCAACCTAACTATCATGGTGGAGATAGTTGTATTATTAGATTTACCACATTTATGTGTGAGGGT
>JAAAKL020011347.1:0-13725 GCA_010016065.2 Carybdea cf. marsupialis auct. non (Linnaeus, 1758) | reverse complement strand
CGTAATAATGTAGTCGATTTGGTTTCTGTATGGATTTCGTCTGATGCTACCATCTTGAGTTCGATGAGGATTGACACGTTCCAATGAGGTCCACGTAGTTCGATGAGCGAGTTTGTGAGAAAATAGAGTGTTGGTAAGCACGAGATCTTAACAGGAACACAATCTAATAAAAAATACGGAAAACTGATACGGCCAAACACTTAAAAAAATTGGTGAGCATTTTTTGGTTATTCCTGGTACGATCTGCACATATGGACGATCCGCCACTGCATTGCAAGTCAGCAAGGTGATTCTGGCCTGCTATCCAGTTAAAGGGTGGACGTCTCCTTCCACATACAACAACAGAAAGAAATTATCTCCCGTGACATAGGTGCTCCGTATAATAGTGGCAGTAAATGACCCGTGAATTTACGGGCAGTCAGCTGAAACCACATATTCTCGAACAGGAGATGAAATAAACATTGAAGACTCATCAGTTTAGCAAAGTTCCGACTGACAGGGTACTACGTCGAAATCAGCCAACAAATCAACATACGGTAATCAAATAGATTGTGTTTACCAATGCAATATTGTTGTTTGAAGCAATCCACTGTTTTGCGTCATTTCAAGCTTTAGGCGTAGTCTTCAACGCTTTTAACATTAGAGCTTAACTTGCACAAATTCCCTATTTAATGATGAGTAATACAAAAGTCCGGATATCATATTGATATTCATAGCAGAGTACCTGTTCATCGAGTTATGGTTCACAATTGGACTTAATTCCAACCAATTAATAGATGTAGCCCAATTTTGCATTGTCCCCATGTTCAAACACTATTAATAGTCACCATTTATTCTATTTGTTTACCTATGAGTATAAATAAATAAAGCCATGAATACCATACGCTTTGATAGACCGATATCTCCCACCAATCCTTTGTCTTCTATTTGCTCAAGACATAATAAAAGTCATCAAAGCCTATAGATGTTTGCACTGTTCTAAATCTCAACAGATGGTCGACATGGCAGGGAATACAAGCGTCTTCTTATTTGTTCCCAACCTGATAGGTAAGGATCCCTTTTCATTAATGTGACTATTTGGAGGTCAGTGATTTACATCGTATATGTACAAAACTATATATGTTTCGACATAAGAGATCAAGGGCAATGGAGTGAGCGTAGGAGCATGACTGTAGGCCAACCTACTTGAAAGTCACGATCATATATATAATACTCTAGTACAAAGCAGAATCTTAACAAGAAGCAGCGATCGTTAATATTTTCTCAAATCGCATCCATTTCATGATAATAGGGCTAGGGTAGGAATAGCAATCACGCTAGCTTTCTGGAAAGGGTTATGGTAACTCAACATTCAATACTTGACTGGTGAGTCAGTCCAAGCAGAATATATTTAGGAAGAAGACGCAAACATGAAAGCCAGGTTAGCTTGGCTTTTATATAAACTATTTTGTAACAATCAGAACACTCTGCCTACAACAACTCTGAGAGCACACCAGAACGGCGGCCGTCGCACATTTGCGTAACAAAAGACAAAAGTCAATATTTGATGATCATTCGACAACAACTGGACTAAGACCTATTAAAACTGACACTGAAACTTAATTCTAGCAACATTTTTTACCGACTTTACTACAACTACTACAAATTTTGCGCTACTAGACATGGCCTTGCCTTAGTGAAGCTCTGACACAGAATCAGCAACCACGTTCTTGCATTGGTGCATTGCTAAAGTTTGGATTATGCTTCATCAGGAAGGCACTCTTACAGGTGATTTAAGGTTAAGCATTGAAGTAAACAGTGACTTTTGTAATCGAGTACTCTTGTAGTAACTGAAGGTAGACATCAGTGTAACAGTGTTGTAAAATCTCAAGGATTTGTGGGACCACGGGGAATGGAGGGTCTCCGTGTTACGCAGCGACGACCCTTTTCAACTAAGCTACGTTCCCTTACCAACGAGAGAAAGAAATTTGGGATGTGAAACGAAGGAAGTGAAACGAAGAACCAAATATATTATATAACCATCAACAAGCGCTTCAGAAACTCTGTCCAATATTGTAAAACATACCCTAGCGCAGACTGCGGAAGCGACCATCTACCAATAATTGTCTGCAAAATGATACTGCCACTGAAGCAACTGAAGAAACAGAAGACGGAACCAAAGCTGCAGTATGCCAATTTGATAGAAGATCCAGAAATAAAAGAGCATTCAACGTAGATGTCAAGAATCGATTTAAAAAACTTGAAGATGAAAACCATAAAGATGAAGGCGAAGTCATCTCCTACTGGAAAAAACTTTAAAAAATCGCTTTTCTCAGCCGAAAAGAAGGTGTTAACAAACAAGAAGGAGATGGATGATAGCATAGATTTTAGAGCTAATGAAGGAGAGACAGCAAACAGCTGACAGAAGAAGTAGAGAATACAGAGCACTCGACAAGAAAATCCGAATAAAATGTAGAGAAGCGAACGAGAAATGGCTCAATACAAAATGTGAAGAGATAGAGTAACAGAAACAAAGAGATTCAGCAAATATGTATCAAAAGATCAAAGAAATCAGTGGCTGTAGATTTTTAGTGTACTGTGGATGTACACAATCTGAAAATTGGAGCATCATTACGGAGAAAGGAAAGGTGTTGGAAAGGTGGATAGAGTACATCGACAAACTGTTCAAGGACAACAGAGGAACAAGTTAGCCATAACCAAGAACTTCGAGGATCCTACAATCCTAAAATCTGAAGTAGAGTGAGCACTGAAGGAAATGAAAAGGAACAAGGCTGCTGGACCCGACGAGATTCTGGCAGAAATCCTGACATCTCTAGATGATTTGGGCATGGGATAACCGACAGATCTAGTGAAGTCTACGATAGAGGAGAAATTCCTTACGATCAAGTAAATCTATTTTCATTGCGCTACCCAAGACGCCAGGGATCTGCTAGGGATCTACTCGTATTATTGATTTAGTCTGATTATCGTTAAATACTAATTGAAATGATCTAGATAGTTGTTAAATTCTTCTGGGAGTCTGCTGTCCACTGCTTCTATACGCGTGGACAAGGAACTGAGTAATTACGTCAAGATCAAGAGAGGTGTAAGACAGGGTATTGTGTCTTCTCCGGACTTGTTCAACCTAAACGGAGAAAAGATCATCAGAGAGCTAGACGATTTGGAGAGAATAGTGTAGGTGGTCACAACCTGAATAACCTGAGATTTGCAGATGTTCTCTAAGCTTCTCTACGCTCGTTGCGAGCTCACGACAAGGACTACAGGACCTCTTCGATAAAGTAGTGGATGAAAGGAAGAGGAAAGGACCTGAAATAAATCGCAAAAAGACTGTGTGCATGGGAGTCAGTAAGAAGCAATGTCCTAGATGCAGATTCCGAATTGGGAATGACCAAATTCAACAGGTGGACAGGTTTAACTACTTGGGAAGCTTCATCAACGAAAATGGAAAATGCAACGTAAAGGTTAAGCGGAGAATCGTAACTTGAATAGCAAGGGAAGCTTTCGATCAGATAGGGAAAATTTTGAAGCACCAGAAAATGTCCATGTCCACAAGGAGGAGATTATTACAGTGTTTCATAACATCTACCCCGCTGTACGGATGTGAATCGTGCTCCCCTCCTTTCCACAACCCCCCTCCCCCCATAGGTTGTGCCTCATGAGTAGAAATAGTCCCGTACTGCAAGGAGGTTAAGCGTTCAAAGGCATAGACTTGGAGATCCTTTCCATCGAATATCAAGACCTGGTTTAACTGGTAAACCCTCTGTCCTTTCCTAGAGGTGCTAACTCTGGATACCTGTCGGCTGTCATGTATACTTAGGGGTATATTACGCACAGAAAATCTCACACATACTCGCCTATTGTTTATTTCTCTATTTCGATGAAAATCGTTAATTAGTCCTATTGTTTTCTGGGGAGATATTGCACGCTCCTGTAGTAAAAGATTTACCTCTCGGTTGTACATTAGGTCGGATCTACTTGGCCACTTGCATATGATTTAAATTACAGAAATAGTGATTCTTACTATTGCAATACAAACTGAACCGAAATGACTAGATGCTAAAAGCACAATACAGAAAATCTATTAACTCAGTAAATTTCTGGTATTCTTTTTGTAGAAAGTGCTGTTATTGACAAATTGTTTGTATCACTTCCCTATCTAATGAACATGCAATGTATTTGCATTTCATTTAGTGGTTTCTAGACTACAAGTTGTTGAAGTGGCCAAAAATGTAACTTACCAAGGCAATCTCCTACACAAGACTGTTTCACGAAGTCCGTCAATTACCTAAAGAGTAAAGACGAACGGCGCACCCTGCATTTTCGATAGCTTAGTCTGGTAGTGGAAATCACATGACAAATAACTTTTGGTTGTTCATTCTGTGTCTAGATTTGCAATTGTGATGCACTTCTCATTCCTCTTTCCTCCTCTAGGTTTTCATCTATTGAATTTTTTCTTGATTTACAATGTTTGCCAAGCTCCCTTCCTTGTCCCTCCTTGGTAAAACGATTTCGGAAATACGAGATTTAGAGTTTACAAGAAGTGCTGAAGAAAATCGGTCGGGTTATCAAACATGAAGCAACAAAAGGTTCTAATTGAATTGAATTTCATGCTTGATTTCTCCTGTTTATTTTGAACATTGTTCTGGTCATAGTTTCTTTGAGCTTTGTTTCCCATGAGTTTCGATTGAACGTGTTTCAAACTGCTATAAACAAGCTGCAGTTATAGTTGATAACATCTCTGCATATCACAGTTACAGATGCTACAGGGTTTTCTTTGATGTTGTAAGGATCCCATGTAAATGCTACCAAACAAAACCTTCTTGCGTTACTTCAACAAGATAGTAACTTACGAACGTTACTATTAAGAGATTTTATAGTTAAAACAGTGAAAATAGCACACCCGGATTTGAACCTGGAACAATTACAATTGCGGCGTGCTGCTATAGCAACTAATCGATGGCGACCTGGTTATAACATAGTTTACCTTTCTGTACCTGCCACATTAGCTCCCAATACTCCACTAATGGACATAAACTTTCAGCTCTGTGCAGTTTTCGAGATTAGCCTCCCTGAGCCATGTAACATAAACACGAAAAGACTGCCATGCTGTTCAAAGTGTCAGCGAGAAGAGTGGATCATAAAAATTTAGAGGCTGAGGAGATATTAGAGAAAAGTGAAAATGTCACCACCAACATGAAACTCTATTTTTATAAAGTTTACACCCTTGAAAACCTTATAATACATAATCCTTAAGCAATATTATAGTTTTTATTTCCTTCCTGTACTTAGCCTAAACTTTTCTTCTACACCAACAAATATTGACACGCTTAAACGACCTCGAAATGTAAACAAGAGTGGGCAATTTTGTTCTATAAATTATCAAGCTTAACATCTATAAAAAACAGCAAACTGTGACAGATAGTTTATAAACAACAAACTGTGACAGATTTATTAACAACAATTCCAATATTCAAGTAGTGTAGAGGACTCCTTTTGCTTATGTGAATTTTTTTACTCATTTTACTGCCTTTCATGCTGTACTGTACCCAAATCTATGCTAATTTTGTAAAATTGTATCTATTTGATATCATTTTACGTCATTTAACGGTTTACATGCATTCCGAGAAGGGATAATGCACTCCAGTTACAAACCCCACAGCCTGTAACGTGACGTTGTACCTGCCCAATTTATCTATTAAAAAGGCCTGATATCTTTCGGTTGAAGCGTGTGTAGACAGCTGAAGGGAATCAAAAGGACAAGTTGAAACATACGTCTCCAATCAAGAAAGAAACCAAGACCAAAGTCTTGCATAGAGGCGATTCTCCTTTACGGATCAGAATCATGGACGCTAAATGTGGCATGTCGAAAACATCTCGATGGTACATACAGTCGAATGCTTCGCCTCGCGCACAACATCTCCTGGAAAAATCATCCCACAAACAACGTGATGTATGGTTCCTTACCCTGTGTATCAGAGATTGTTAGACGGACACAACTTTCACTTGCAGAACATGTTAGTCCACATGACGAACCAGCAGGACAACTTCTACTTTGTTCTTCAGATGCAAAAAGAAGAGTTGGCCGCCCTTATGCCATACTGAAGTCAATCATCGAAGAACAAACCTGTTTGAAAGGATCTGAACTGATAAATGCAATGGCTCATCGAGTGCAGTGGGCTTCTGAATTTATTCATGTTTCACCCGCGCCTTCTGGCATGGGATGAACAAGTCAAATAAGGTCAAACATATTTTGAATTTTATGTTGAGAATTTTCTGGATGTTATAAATTATGGCAACGTACCAGTGCTATGTCTCTTCAATGTAACATGTTCGAATAAACAAGCATATACAGGATGCTAGTGCTGCTGGTTATAATGATCAAGTGGTCAATAACAAAAGACAATAGGGAGTTATAGATGCGAGAACCAGGACGAGGACGAGGACCAGTACCCCTAAAGAAGAGGTCTTGTCCTCGACTTTCACAAAAAACGTTTAGATGACAGCGAAGCCGAATCCAAGTATTCTCGTAAACAAATAAGGGTGTTAATCAACTTGCTGCGCTTTACGCAGATGATATGATCGATGACGAGGAGTTGGTTTTGTTTATGGACGAAAATTAAAGCGGAATAGCAGTATATCAATAGCCTACTGGAACTGCGATCGGTTTGTCCTAGATAACTTTCTGGACGATGAATACCACTCAGAGTTTCACTTTGCCAAGGATGACATCCCTCGTTTGGCACATGCATTAAGGCTGCCAGTAAATATCATTGTTTTCATTGAACTTTTTGAGCAGCTACGTGAACTTACTTTTGACTGCGCTGCCAGAAACTCAAAATGTGGAGCTCGCAAAGTTATTAAAGCGGTTCGCTACATCTTTCCAAGTCCATCCTCTCTCTTGAATTTGACCGATGCAAGTACGATAAATATGCGATAACAACTCCACTATCAAGTATCTTTCGTACTCCTTCTTCCAGATAAACAAATCTTTTTGACTCATATCTGTGATGAAATGTGAGACGTTAAGGATGACTTCGGGAAATACACATAGAAATACTAGTCCTCTACACGACCAGATTTTCGATGAAAGTTGTCTCAGGACCACTATGTTTACGACGATTTCAAGTGGAGATTCCCGCCGATATGCGCAGAAAGGTACGCAGTGAGCAAACTCGTCGTAGTCCTGGTCCTGGTCCTGGTCCTGGCCCTGGTCCTCTGATCTAAAGCTCCCTAATATAAGGGCCGTATCAGCCGTGAAGTTCAACTCCTTTTCACATATTATATTATTGAGTGTGGAGCGTATGGCCGTGTAATCTAAGGGCTTGCTTCGAAAACCAACGGCTCGGGTTCGATCTCAGCGCAGGAACGTTTGACAACTTCTCTTTCACATGGTCATAGTTGAGAACTCGTACGTCGGTATCGACGAAGTATCCATGAAGTACGCATGCGTAGACGTTATTCTCTTTTACGACTTAAAACGACTGACTTTCACTCTTCAATCAATGGAGTTCATTATATTAGGTAGACCTTTCAGAGGTATTCATATTACGTTGCCCACCACGCAGCGTCACGTCTCTGTATTCCTCATCGATTTTATTATCCAGCTGGTGTTTATAAAAGCGCCTTCTTTATTTTAAGCGCATACCGCGTCTGTGCTTTGTTAGCGATACTGGAGGATTTGTGGCTAGCTTCGTCGCCGCATCTTGATTGTTCCTAAGATGTTTAATGACCTCAATGTCAACTAAACCTTTACATTGCCCAAATTGCAACTAAAAGCAAATCATTTTTACGGATAAGAACAGGTTAGCAATATTAAGTGCGGATTAAATATCTGGTGAGAAAAATAATAAATTGTAGAATCCATGCTACTGATTTCTTTGTCTGTAAACGTGATAGTAGTTCCCGGAAGACTCTGGTATGCCGGGCTGAGCAATATCTCCTTGAGTTCTGATGCCGATAGTTTGTTTTAGGTGTTTGCTTCTTTGTGAACTTGAATAGTTGCATTCTATTTAGTCGAACATGCTGAATGATACTTGGCTGTGTATGTTTATAGACAATAGCTGAAACGTTTGACAGAATTAATATGATTTTATTCGATCAGTGATTGTGATGGCTTGTCAAGTAGAGATAAGTACAAGCAGCGTATTTGCATAGTTCTTTTAATGCGTCGCCGATGCTTTACTGTACGTATCTCATGGCTATTACTTAATTTTGTCCATTTTACACGCAGGTGGCAGATTATCGAAATGCGGTGATAGTGGCCAAGAATCCTCAGTCAGCAGCTAGGTAATTTTTAGTTCTCTGTTTTGTACGCTGAACGTGGGTTTCAAATTTGGAAGAGTTTCAAATTCGGTTGCTGGTTGATGGAACATTATACAAAATAAGACCATTTTTATCTTAAAATTTCCCTATTACTATTTTATTCACAAAAATTGGACAGGCACAAATGATTAATCTTGCTACAAAGAAAACACTTTGAACAGCCTGCTAATTAGTAATGTAGATTGCGTGTTATTAACAACAACGTGGGTTGCTTTTTTCATTTCATATTCAAGTGTGTTGTACTATTCTGATAATAACTCTTGATGATAACTAAACATCAAAATACACTAAAATTCATGATCGACTGCCAAAAACCAGTTAGTCAGTTAGGAATAGATGTTAATTACTTCAATTAGATACTCGAATACAAGGCAGATCTTTTTTTGCTTATTGAAGCCTACATGAGATATAGATTTGGGCTACTTGAGGCTAGGTTTTTCTTCCGAAAAGCGAAGGAAAGACCATTCTGAAGGAATAATGATTTGATGTAAGGTTTGAAAACTGCCCAAATTGAGCGTGCGTGCGTACGCACGTACGTTATGAATGGTCCATTTAAAAGGTCCATTAAATCGATCAAGCCATTCTTGCCGTACCTTCATTAAGTTGCAAACTTAATGTATTCGATATAGGGATATTACTAGTTCATCATTTTATGTCTTTGAAATCTGTATGTGAACGGTGCCAAGTTGCATAGAGTTGTAACAGGTGAATGGGGCAACTTTATATGGCAACCAGCCCCCAACCGCCCCACCGCCCCCTGTCGGCGTTTACGAGTAGTAAAACATATTTAATTTTTTCTTTCAGACTTATTGTTGATTAAAGGACGACGACTATCCAAAAAGGGCCAATTTAGGGTGCCACATGGCATGAGAAAACGTGGCAATCTATCTTTGTTCCCGTTAAAAGAAGGTGTCCATCGTTCTGGAATGGCCATGAAATTGAAACATGACCTGAAATGGCGAGGAATGTCAATGCCAGGAATGAATCTATAAACTTGAGATCATTTGTGACAATAAAAATCATGTTATTTCCTTTTTAAGTTGCATATTAAAGTTAGTTCCATTTTGAACATTGAGAAAACGCTATAACTACCTTCAACCAAAAAGGAATTTCTACAACTTAAGTTTGAAAATACTTATATTTGAAGGCAATTTGAAAATAGAAACATTTTTCTGAAATGTCAGATGGACAAGAATGACTTTGGCACACAAGACCTATTTAGTATACTAGAACATTTGAAACCAGAACACTGTAGGACTATACTGAAAGTATGCCACGATTCACTACTGGGGTAATTATTGTTCTTAAGCTACATTGACATTCCGCGTCCCCTCCTTCTTCTCCTGTCCCCGATTGTGGAAGAATTAATGTATACCACAATAGAGTTCGTACCTCAGTTACGGATATGAATTCCCGCCAAGTCAATAGTCTGCAAAGTATTTTTTCCACCTGTAGACGCAGGAGACGAGGCAATCTCACCAGCGTAAGACGGACACGACACCCTACCAAAACTATATACATACTGAGAAAATTGTCTTTGTCGCTCTATTCACAGGGCCACATCTTGTGCTCGACGGTTAATGCTCTTTCAAGTACTTATTCTTAGTGGATAGCAAGAGGTTGATGTTGATTTACTCAATGTTTGCCATTCCCAACCACCTTCTTTTATATTCTCGTTTTATTCACAGGGCCACATCGTTTGCTGAGCGGTTGCGACTCAGTCTGGCAGTCATTCATGGTGACCAGAAAGAGGCTGACATGGATTTACTTGATGGCCGCCATTCTCCACCGCCAGAACGCGCAAGGAAAGAGAGGTCCACAACCTATGATGTAGCATCACAGTTACTTCCACCTGGCTTACCAATCAAATTTAAGCAACCGATGAACGTGGTTGGCGACGTTGGAGGGAGGATTGCAATTATTGTGGTAAGGGAAACGTTTTCACTAGTTTAAGTTCTAGAAAGTTTCATACATCTTTAAGGGTGGGATCTTGAACATCAGAGGCATTTCGTAAATTTTTCTTAATGTAAGATTCCTTTTTCTGAAACGGCAGTATCTCACCGGCATTTAAGACCAGTTAACAAGACATAACAAGACGTGATACGTTTTCAGCTTACCCAGCGGAAGCGATGTTTTACTTATGGATGTGGTTATTGTGTGTGGAGTTGCTAAATTGTAATTTATTTCAAAGGGACAATAAGGGCAGCCGCATCACCTACTTTGCACAGCCAACATAAAACTACCAATACTTTTGGCTACTTGTGTAGAGATATGCAGTAGTAGGGATTACGTCTGTGATGTGATGCCTGTCAAAGTTTCGTGGTACATGTAAATTCAGTGTGAGAAGCGGCAGTATGAACTCCGTCAGAGTCCTCACCAGCTAAAGCACAGTGTCGTATAATGCAATGATAATTCAATACAGAATAAATGATTAATCACTCATACTTATTTTATCTCCATAAATCTTAACAGTGATTAATTATTGACATGCTTTTGTAATCAGGTAAAAAGATGTAGCAATCGTATGAGGAACACCAGAAATCTTACGTCTGTTGTCTTGTTAAAAGATATTTGCCCTCAGGGACGTTCTGTAAGAGAACATCAATAATTGATACCGAAAGGGCAATTATACTTAAAGCAAAGTATCCCGGCCATAAACCAAATTTAAAATTCACTACTCTTATCCTACCACTGACTGCGCTTTCCTCTAGGAATGTAAGTGAAAATCCTCTTTTTCGTTACTTTCTATGATTTTAAAACCAAAGAATGGATTGGTGCCCTTCAGGTCATTACGCCCATTTCATATTATTTATAGCCACATTTTCGCAGTCCAGTTTGGTTTCTCTGTTTAGTGCTGGCAAGCAGTTGGTATTCTGTGGTTTAATTACTCGTATACTTTAGTGTGATTAAATCCTGTACTCTTCCATTTTTGCAGTTGTCTTCTTAATATGCTTATCAACATTCTGCAACAATGTCTTCTCTTTTGCCAGGATGACATTGTTGATGACGTGCTACCTCTATGCGTGGCAGCATCATTATTAAAACAGCGTGGTGCATATAAGATCTATGTCGTTGCAACACATGGCATCCTGTCAGCAAATGCCCCAGAACTAATTCAGGAGTCAAATATTGATGAGGTAGGGTAGGTTTATTGAAATTTCTTGTAGAAACCAGTGTTTTTAATTGCCCTTCATTTTTGCATGATTAGAAAATCGAAGTTTTGTCTTCAACCATGTTTAGGATGCAAAACCGGAAATTGTTAAGCCGCTATTATTATTGTTATATGTTTACTCGAAAGCATTTCGTTTTCTCTTGTTTTATTTTTGAAATATAACAATGTAACTGCCATTTATAACTTTTGAGGTATTGTTGGTGAAAGTATTTAACTTACTTGCTGTATCTCAACGCAAATCACATAGTGATGTTTCATTTAAGTCAGCAGCTGTAGGCTAGTGTTTGCAAAGGTTTCCAAGGCTCCCCTCATACCCCAATTAAAATATGCGCTCCTTAATTTTTCTTTATCAGCCCTTTTAAAACACTTTGCTGCATTGTATATGTTCAGTTACTCCACAAAAGGAGACTTTTTCATGTTATTCCATTCTTCATTCCTAGGTTGTGGTTGCCAACACCATTCCAATCGGTACTAAAAGCACAGTTTGCCCCAAAATAAATTCTGTTGATGTCAGTCCGATTATTGCAGAAGCTGTTCGTCGAATACACAATGGTGAATCAATGTCATACTTGTTTCGAAACATACCACTGGAAGATTAAGGAAGAAGAATGCTGGTCCTATACATTTCAAAGAAGAGTGTTGACCACTTTGGCTTACAACTGTGGAGGCTGCTTCAACGTTTGCTATACACCATGCAAACTGATTTGTAGACTACGCCCTTTTGTACATATTAAGTGCTTTCCCCTTTTTGTACATTATACAAAGTGATACAGGGACACTGAAGGCATCACATCGAGGTCCTTCCGGCTACACTTAAAATATCTGCCCAAGGCAGAATATGTATGGAGGATACGTAAGGAATTAGGCATACATGGGCTGTAAACTACCAGGATAATTCTTAACAAGAATGCAAGAGGTGCTATTTGATTTTGATGGAGTTAGGTTTCGTTTGCCTTTCTGTCATAAGAATGCATGTCTGTGACAGTTGTAACTTGAAGTCTCATGATCCATGCGTCAAATATAGGTGGTTTTCTATTGAATAGGGCCTAGATCGAGGAACTGTGCCGTTGAATATGATTAGGGGAGTTGATAAGCAGAAATTATGGAACATTGGTATTGTTTGTATAATGTAAAACATGACATGGCGTATGTACACATTATCAAGGAGGTGAAGTAGATTGGAACTGGGATTTGAGTGAAGTAGCTACTTTCTCTTGGATTGCTGAAAGTGCGTTGTTTGTTGCCATTTATCATCGTTCCCTTCCATAAGAAGAAAGCTGGTTTGGGACAACGATTAGAGTAATGTAAATTGAAATTAGTGGGTGTTTGTCGCTAAGTTAAATGTGGACAACGAAATAAAATTGTACTGGAAAGCGTTTGCGGCGTAGTGTATTATCAGATTTGTTTGTGTGTTTCTGTGGCTCTTTTGGCTCTGTCTTGAACTCCGCTTAGAGATTTATTTCATTGTTGACGATGTGAATGATCTTAGATCGATCGATTCTGAGCTGCAAGGAACCGCACATTCATGATTGTATGATAAATTGGAGGGGCGTCGAGCGAAGTCGGATGATATTAGATAGGAAGTAAGTTTGTTTTAAAGTTCTGAAAACTGCCAGGAGTTGTCGGCCACAAAATGAATATCATGAAGTAAGATAAAGTAATGAAGTAACTTTCATAGAAGGTTACAAATTCTGATAACGAACGATGGATGTTGTTGCAGTTCTTCCCCCTTCCACTTTTTATGTCGAACAACTCATTTTAACAATACACATGCGTGTATGTGTGCTTTTTAGTTGTTCAGTAATATCAAATCGAGAAATAGTGCATTGAAAAGGCGAGTTGCAATCTTTTAAAGTTGAAACTCTTCAATTGCCGTGGCTTGTCATCAGAACATAACTTTATTGGTAGAAACATGAAAGGTGGAAATGATGGACAATTTACAAAGTAAGCAAGATGTATTTCCATTTGGAACTTTTTCGCGCGACTGTTTTTGTTGCCATTGTTTATGTGTGTGGGCATGCGTGTTAAGCCCGACATCCTTTCAATCCCTTTTGATTCAGGGCCCACTTTAGCGATGGACATTTTAACATCACGTGCTTGACTTTTATTTTAATCCATAAAACTGAAACACTTGTAATGGTACAAATAGGTTGCTACGGGTTCTAAAGATCCGAAAACGAAATAAAAACTCGGAAATTCCAACAGCCTTCAGGCTTCCACAATCTATTATA
>JAAAKL020011346.1:0-13726 GCA_010016065.2 Carybdea cf. marsupialis auct. non (Linnaeus, 1758) | reverse complement strand
GGTTCCTTACGTTAGGAACCAGCATCAAATAACAAGGTTTTGTTAGAGAGATTTAAAACTTTGAAAGCTGATATCTCTGAGTTGGGAAAGGGCAACACTGCCAATTTAGGCCATTGACGTTCTCACTAATAGGGCAACATGAAAATTGAGTTTTTTCCCCTTAATTCAAACTTTTTCAAAATCGTGACGTCACACTTTCCCACCGCATACTCTCTTGCTCTTACTTAAACTTTAGATTTTTTTTATAGAAGAAAATTGCATTTTGGCAAAATTCAGATTGGTGGGGCCCTTTCAAATTGGTATCCAAATGTCACAGATAGTAAAATGTTATTCCTGACTTAAATAACTGCCCTTCAAAAGCTATTTTGTAACAGGTTCAAATGTGCTTTAAGTACGCAGGCTC
The DNA here is from genome assembly GCA_010016065.2 of Carybdea cf. marsupialis auct. non (Linnaeus, 1758). Taxonomy (NCBI): domain Eukaryota; kingdom Metazoa; phylum Cnidaria; class Cubozoa; order Carybdeida; family Carybdeidae; genus Carybdea; species Carybdea cf. marsupialis auct. non (Linnaeus, 1758). Next base: position 13,323 of record JAAAKL020011346.1, on the reverse strand, counting down.
TGTATTTCAGTTTATAAAAGGTACTTACATTGGCGGTGTTGTTACTTTTGCTGACTATAAATTAACAAAATCCAAAAAATCACGGTACATGACGTCCTGATACTATATTTACATCACGTTTGAGCAGAGTACGTGAGATAACGTGTCGCAGACTGGGCCGATCGAGATCGGGGAAAAGTAACATCAAGTTAATGCAAATGATACCTTTGCAAAAGACCTCAAAAGTATAGATGTGCCTCTTTTAATTGCAAAGATACAAGTCACGATGGTTTAACAGTATTTCCGGTAGATTGAAGAAACGTTCTGAAATCAAGGGCATCTGTGACTCTTTAAAAATCTGTTGTAAAATTTTGATTTTTCTGGATTTCCTAAGCATCTGCTATAAAAAGCATACATTTTAGAAATGAAAAACCCAAAGGTGCTAACCAGCGTAGCTTTAAAAGGGTCATACAAACATAGAACTACAATGTTAATATTTGGCTGCGAAACAATGAAATTTGGGGTAAGTGGGCACCCGCACAAAGCTAGCCCAGAAATCGTAGAGGCGATCCTGGTATCTATACAAGACTAAAATATTCCGTCAATAATTGGTCAAACTTCTGCTATTTTACAATTTCTACAACCATAAATTGGGCTCTCTGGAAACAACTGTTCCTTGTAAGATAATCTTATCCTTGTCACGAAAGAAGACACAAAGTATGGATCAGAGACAAACGGATCAATTATGGGTAATTACTTTCCTATGGCCCGTAGGGCCTCCATGGCCCCCATGGCTTAGCCCTGTGGTTCCAAAAGAAGTGTATTTGCTTTCAATGAACTTTGTTTTGAAGCAGATAATATGTAGGACTCATCAGGTGCAGTAATCTGGATCATAAGCGAGTTTTTTGGTCCTTGTTGCAAGAAGAGGGAGTTGCATTTTTCAGGGCTGCCAAACTTTGTTCGATTGAGAATGCCCAACTTTAAGGATTATAATAAATTAGTTGGGCCAGTAGCCATTTGTCAAGAACCCTTGGATAGTAAATGTTGATGCAATCGCTCTCTGGACGCTAACACGGATTAGATAATTGATAAACCACCAGGAATCATCAAGATGATGAAAAAGTAATCTTACAGGATTGGTCTAAAGCTGTGTTCAGTAACAGTGGAAGCAGGCATCCCATGGTGGCACTGAATTCTTTTAGGAGGGCATGTTAATGTTTATGTTGTAAGATAAGCTAGCAATGAAATATATAGAACAGGCAGGTAGCCAGGGGGGCAGATTTGAGCAATGTTCCCTTAGTTGTTACCTCCTTCTCTGATTTTCCGGTGAAACTCAAAATTTGAAGAGTTTTATTTCTCTGCCCCTTTAGTATGGTGCACGTATTTTTATACCCTGTTTACGAACATTTGGTTACAAGAATGCTACAGGGGGTTAGGAGGGGAATATTCATAGGCCATTTAATCTAAGAGGTAAATCCACAAAGACGAAGAACATGTACACAGCGGGCGCAAGCGGGAAAACAAAGGAAGTGAGCGAGAACTAAGACAAATTATCAAATAAATCTACAGCTTTTTGATGTCACCTAACAAGGGGCAGCCGACCACGTCTGAATTTAATGTAAATAATAATCCGTCTTACTACTGAATATACAGAATAAGGGGTGGGTAGCAATTAAGGGATGGGTAGCAATTAAGTAACGCTGTTAAGTATAATTTTATATTACTTACTGTTATTTCCCTTATGCTTTAAGCGATAGAAAGATTATGCAGAAGAAAGTACACCTTAATTCAAATTGTTTTATGGACTCTTGAGAAGCGCCTTTTGGAAAATACGAAGAGGTATCGCAGTGAGTACAGATGTCTTCTATATTATCAAAGAAATATACTATTACAAAATACTAAGATGAAGGTAATCTAATGAAGTGGCTCAAAGTAGACGTGAGGGTACTACAAGGCGGCATACTGTTTCAAGGGTTTTTCACGTATAAATCACGTATGAGGTGGCAAGCCTTTAAATACATCTTCGCCTGCATAGTCCGTTGATAGCACAATTAGTGTTTTAAGTTTTGAATTTTTTTGATATATCAGCTAAAGAGCTTTAAAAGCATACAAAATTTGAGAAGAAAACAAATTCACAGTAGGGAAATTAAAGAGAATAAAAACAATAGCTCAAAAATTGCTAGCTATTTATAGATAGATAAAGCTAATCAAATTGTTTTCCAGAGATCCTTGGTACTGAGCATTACCATAAAAGTAATTCACAAGATTCGTTTAGGTTCATCGGGTTTTGGTAGGTTGAAAAAGACATGGATAGAACCCAAAATGTGACTGGGAAATTATGACAAAACCTTTCTATTTTTGGCTGTTTCTTACAAAGACTGGAACCTCAAAAAGCAAGACATAAAAAGATTCTTGGCATTAAAAGCGGCCATGGAAGAACATTGGTCAACAAAGTCAGGATCGACCATGTAATGATTATAGATACGACTGACATCCTGGATATAGGTAGGAAGTTAAACTCATTTCAGCTAGTAAAAAGGCAAAAAGGAGACGAAAATATTTTGCATTTGTTGTATAGAGATGACTTTGCAGGAAAGAGACAGTTTGGGATACAAGCAAAGAGATATATAGATGGCATCCGTAAGGACATAGGAATTTCACGTCTGACATTTGCAATAGCAGTGGAAGGACAATTTGAAGTGGAAGAGTGCAAAGATACCTATAAGATTTTGTTCATGTGTCAAGGCATGTCTTCAACAGTTAGCAGTAACATGAATATTCCTCTTTGATGTTTAAATTGCTTCAGCTTTTTTAGAGAAAACGTTTCTAACTTTAAAAAGGCTCTGCGGACGAATAGGTCCCTACAGCAGTTTCAGGGAAATCAATAGGTTAATTAACGATATATTAGGATGATGCAGATGGCTAACTTCCAGGTAACGTGCTTCCTGTACCCTCCTGGTCCTAGGCAGGCTTTCTAATTGCAATTAAGAGGTACCTTGGTACAAACATTATGTTGTTCTGATTGTGATATGAAACAGAAAAGTAAGAGGATGAAAATGACATCGAACTTTGATAATAGCTTGGAAAATCTGTCGTAGTAGTTAACAAACTACAAAGTTCTCTAAGACATCGTTGCAAATCTGTGAGTAAATTTGAAGTACAGCAGGATCAGCTACATTATAAATCTGAATCTCTCTATCGCGTTTTTTAGTAATGTACCTACTTGCTTGTTAAAATCGATCTTGTAGTTTCAATCTATTTGCATTGACCTTTTTGGTGCAGCTCTCCAGGACGAGTGGAAAGAGTCAACGCCCCTCCAAAAACTTTGCAAAAATGGTCCATTATGGAAAATTATAAACTAGAAACTACCTACCTTATAATCTCTTAGAAAAATGAAAGTTTATACTTATGACGTCAAAACCCAGTTAATACTAGCACGTTTGTGATATATATAGCATTATCATTATTTTTAAGATGAAAATCTAAAATTTGGTAATTGTACAGACAAAGGCATATTTTGGGGTGTATATGTGATAGAGATATCCTTAATCACTCATTTTGGCACGAAAAAGTTGCTCTACAATTTTCTATCAAAGACATATCAACTATGCGTATTGCACTCTGACACCAATACGTTCAAAGCACGTAATTTCTTTATTATTATGTTATTGTATTGTATTATTTATTACACTTATTTAGCTTATCTACTCTTGTCATCCCGACACAGAACTCATACCATGTTCTTATGTATTTAGGCATGAATATCATACCACTTGATGCCAATGCAAAAAATTCACTAATTTGTTACATATAATTCATGCAATGTTTACGCCAAAATTGGGCATTTTCAGTGACGGGTTTACTTTTGATATTCTTACTTAAGTAGAATTTGAAAAACAAATCATCATATTCATTAAGCATTCTTAATATTTCTTTATAAGGATTATTTAAATATATCAGTCTTACAGAATTACAAGAAAAGGAAGTTTATTTATAACTGTCACTTAACAATGTTCCTCTAGAGGCAGTCATTTTGTTATTTTGTTACTAATCTATTTTACTTACATTGTGTAAGAATCAGGAAATGCAAAGATATTTAAGTCTAAAATCATTAAAACACATTAATGCCAAATGAAAAAAATTGGTAGCCTGGTATTTTCATAGCGGACATCTGGGACAAGCACAGTTTTTTAGGACGGCAAAGGAAGGGGGGAATACGAAGCTTTTTGACTACTACTGAAAGCGAAATTCTAGGAGCATGATTGCTATGATAAACACAATCAAGGAATATTTCAAACTATAGAAACTGACATTTTACGTCGAAGAGCTTGCAACACATTGCGAAGCTAAGATTTTCACTTCTTACTGGTAATGATTGACATATCGTCATTCGGGAAATGATGTTTTCTATGTCCTCCATCTGCTAAAGATGGCGTTGGATAACAACGCCTGTAGCTAGCTGGGGTCAAGGAGGGAAGTACCCCCAGTTTCAGTCTCAAAATTTTCTCCGTCCTTCCAAATTTCCACCAGGCTCCTTCATTAGAAAATTTTGCACATAGACAAATAACAAAACAACGACTTTACCTTTGGCAGCAAAAATTTTCGTGCCCCAAAGAGGTAACACAGTGTATCCAGCAAATCAATGCCTCCTCTTTTCCCCCAGGCAAAATAATTTTGACAGGGTCCTGATATGTCTCATAGGTCTTGAGCATATCTGCAAGAGTTTATCAACTGCTACCTCCGACGTGATTAAAAATGTGTGTATGTGTGTAGGGTTGGAAAGGGGAGGGTAGGGTTGGCAATTCTGTTTAGTAAAATTTTGATGCAACATCGCAATATAAAGATACTGATTGATTGTTGAAAGCACTTCCATTTGTAAAATAAAAGTAAAAGTAAACTATATGCGTAATGGTTTAAAGGTCTATTTCAGTTATTCCCAACCTTTTTTGGATTGTCACCTATCCTCAGTAATTAAACAGCTCCATCTTCGCCCCCTTTCTATGACAATAGAGACAGTACACAAAGTTTTGTCATCATTTAGACAGCCCATGTTGGTAGTAGTTTTAAGTGTATTTCTGAGTACAGTTATTCAACGTTAAAGTTCAATTTCTCGTTCTCAATGTAATGAATGGTATTGATAGTGTAAGGAGAGTTTCCTGATTTCGGGTGTAAATTCAGTCAGCTACAGGCGTAAGTCTATCGCCCCCTTCAAAAACATCTTCGCCCCCAATTGGCTTATTTTGTGAACTCAATATATCTGGTTTAATGGTCGGTGGGTAATAGGCTGCTTGGTTTCAAGGTGGCGGAGGTACTGTAGTCTGTATGCTAGAGGGTCGCCCATATACGTGTCCGTGGAAAAGCAGAAGCAGCAGGACGAACAGATGGTTGGATCTATGCACCCAAAGTAAGATAGCTCCATTGCAGCCAAGGTAGATCTTTTCCTACGGACCGATGTGTAGTACTTGGAAGGAGGGTGAGAACTCTCAGCAAACTCATAGTTGTTAAGCAAACAAATATTTATGAACTTCAGCGGATGCTTTGTGTGGATAGATTTTTTATAGAACATTTTTTCTAAAGTATAACATCTGGAAAGTTTCAATTTTACGTACTGGAGCGAAAATTTGGTCTCATTGGGCGATCGTAACATTAAATCTAGAACTTTGAAACATGTACGAGGAAAGATAACAGAATACGAGAGTTGTTTTGGGACAAACACATTTCGAAGGGGTTTAAATGCAAAATGTAGTATGATATCATTCATTCACGGGGGCCATCATGCCATTTTTTATAAGATGAACTTTGGCTAACCTTCCTGTTGACTCTACCTCGCCATCAAGTCGATGTTGAAAGTGACATCCTTTTAACAACGGTCGGTAGGTTAGAATCTGTGGACTATATCGTAGTCATTTTTATTTAATATAAATACTAAAAGTATTTTCCCTTTTTAGTCCCACGAGAAAATTTTCAGGTAAAAGAAGCTATCTTCGTGAGTGGGGTCACAACGTCCGATCACCATTCACACATTTTTCGGTGCAAAATGGTCCAGTACTACTGTTCAGACAGGGGGCTTTGAAGAGTCCACAGGAAATTCTGAATGTCTCTGTCCTCCAGCCACTTTCTATGTTCCAGTGAGGGGTACTTCAATATGACAAATGAATATATACATTGAAGTGGCAAAGTCTTGTCTGTCGAATAGTCACCATCACAATGACATCCGGTCTCGTGCCTCCTACGTCAGCACCAATCCAACAACTGCTGGACAATAGGACTTGAACGAATGTTTGTAAGACTGTGTACTGTAATAAGAGCCCTTGCTTTGAGTTGATACAAGCACTTCAGTATTCTATTCTGTTGCTACAAAACATTTGGGGTGTGCGTGAACCTGGTATATCAGAACAATAATATCTCTTAAGAATTCTTCAACATCGATTGCTACTCTTACTTTTTTGTATCTCCCCTTTGACTTTCCTTTCATTCATTGCTATGCATTTGCTGGCTGCTGTCAAATTGGTTAATCCGTCAAAACATCAGTCTTACTGACTCTCGACACTTACTGCAATATTTATGTTTCCTATCACTTACAGAACATACTCCAGTTAAACTTCAGTGTTTTTATCTGAAGACTTTTGAGCGACAAAGCCTCTGGAACTAATGAAGTGTTCCAATTACGATAAAAACATGAAATGGTGAAAATGTGGAGAGGTTTTGTTAAAACAACTGCAATAAGTAGAAACAATGTACCAGACTTCTTTGAATTGGTTTGGCCCTTGATTAAAACAATTCTAAGGCTTTTCTCATCGGGAGGAAAACAATATCAGAGAAAATGTTTCTGTTATAAATCTTAAAAAAATATTGGTATATAGGAGAAATTTGATATGGCTCCATATACTGTATCTAGCTAATCTACCAAGTCTTAGATGGGTGTCTTGCTAGGAATGGAAATCAAGTAGACCTTCGGATAGGATGTCTACCAAATATGAAATTATGTTTCAGACAACGTTTCCTCTACAACTGACCTCTTCAAGTCTATTGGAAATCTCTGGAAATGTTTTCCAATGCATTCATATTTATGTTATCATATATGCCAGATGTACAAACAATGTGAAGAGTTAGTCCTGGTAATCTAGAAAGATCAGAGGCACCTTATATTTTTAATGCAGAGGTGGTATGCGTTTGTTATTGGAATTTTCTATTTAAATTTTGGGACTTGGGTACGCAGAGTAATTAATTCAGTTTAATTACCTAATGGGTTTAAATCAAGATTCAAACAAAATTTTATTTGGAACCTTAAGAGAAAAGGGATGGAGCCTATGTAATACACTATTTTGAAACACTTAAAAAGCCTTGAAGACGACGAAATACCTATGTAAGTATATTAGGTGATGTTGATGCATGGTCAGACGAAATGGACAGTTTTTGAGTATATAAGCATGTCTAGAGGACAGACGGTGTGGTGGATTAAGAAATTGCATGCAAGTACAGTGAACTCTGCGCAAGAAGATTCCAACCCATTGTCCTCCTGGATCTGCCTAGTGACGTACGTAGCCTGTGAAGTAACTCTCCATTACTCAGATTTAGGAATGAGTTTCTAATATTTACAAGTACACAGCAACATTAAGTGACTTTCTTTTTTGATATTTGTTGAATCATTAAATCGAAAAAGGGTTCGGGAAGGGGGGAGGGGTAAGGTATCACATTTTATACAAGATATTCGGAAAGGAAACGCAAAGGAAATGCTATAAAAAGTGTGCAATGAGATCAACGCTTTGGAAAATTCATTTATTTGCTTTAATTTGGAAGTGCTCAGCTTGTATCAAACCATGGAAATGAAACATGGACTCCGTTGCTAATTCAAGAACAGCCCATAAAATAACAGCAAACTGTCGCCTTCTGTTAAGTTTTTATCGATACACTTACAAGTGAAATAATAGGGCTACAGCCTTGTCTGCATCTTCTGTTTCTCCAAAATTTATTACTTTTAAACTAGTTTAGACGCATATATATTGCGTTCCGTTTTCCTTTTACATATCCATGATTGTAGCAATAAATAGCATTCAGGTTGGAATTTTCAAAATCATTGGTCCAATTTATCCATGAAGACATTTTAACCTTGGTAATCAATCAATATCTTTTAAAAATTGTTATATACAATTTTTAAATGTTTCCAAAATATTTTTCTCAATCTAACAGAAATTCACTATCTTCTGTAAACATGGAACAGGATTTAACTGAGTAAGCTTAAAACATTTTCAAACACTGTTGTCGAATGTGTGAAGATTTACTTTGTAAAATATAAAAGGATCTGGAAATCACTGATTTGTTTTTATTCGTTGTTTGTATTTGTGGGATAATTTTGATCATTGATACTTACGTTTGATGTTTTGGGTTTTCTTTACTTTCTGAACTTGGGGATAGTTAATATGCCAAACAATGAGCTAGAATCAACACATATCTGATAGAAATGTTATACATATTAATTTTAGTAGTCTGCTTCTGGTCTTATCCTTAGAATAAAATCCTTGTCTCTTCGATTTTCAAGCTTTCTCATGCTCCTATTTGATTGGATGAAGTCCAAAACAGTGTACGAACAGTGACTAAATTGGAAGAAACGAATATTTGTTTGTAAATGAAGATGTGACGGCGATGTCGTAAATAAAGCACGACCCTCAATACTTGTCAGGCAATGCAATGCAAGATATCTCTTGCTTATAAATATACCATTTGATATAAATTCAAGTGGAATTCTAAATCTAACTCATATACGTAACAATCTGGGCAAGAACATGCATTTTCGTGTCATTTCCTGTATAGGTCGGACTGCTTTTGAAAGGAGGACGTTGCACGTTCTCGTTGTGATCCAGTCCTCTTTCATTTTTTTTAAAAGTCAGGTCAGACTGCAATTTGCATTCTTTTTCACTAGAAAATTGTGTATTTAATGATTTCAGCATGGATGCTTTTCTCATTACACAAAGCACTCCAGTGACGTACTTCCTTGGTTTGTTTTTCTTAAAGATACGCATCGAGTTTGTCTAGGGTTAATTTTAACCTTTATGCTGTCAACAATCTATGGCTCATGGACTATTTTAGTACATTATAGAAGTAAGAAGTGCAAGTGACTAAAAATAGCACGGCCAAATGATTCTGGAAGGTCGCTTTCAGCGGCTGGTGCATTGAGATATCAGTAATCGATAACCCCGTGAACGTAGGTTAAATGGCCAAAGGCATCTCTAGAATATATTACAATTTAGTATAGGTCGTGACAAAACCTTTTACATTTAAACCTACCTAGCCTTGTTTATTTACGGTACTCATTACTAGGAAGCATTAAACTGAGACTTGGGCGCTCATAGGCACTATACTAATACTCATCATTTTGTAGTCATTTGTGACACACCTATGAAAATTGTAAGATTTTGAGAGACCTATTAGCACTATATAGTGTTTGGATTAGAGGCGATGTCATCAACACTAAGTCCGGAAGTTGACAAGTGATTCAACAATATCGAAGGATCCATTGTTAGAATGCACTTAAGTTTAAATTTAAAAGGGTTAATGAAAGTTTAAACATGAGCTAAACTTAAAATAAAGGTAATAAAAAAGCAAAAATAAGACCTTCCACAAAGGCCAATTTATTTTGAACTTACATAATTAGAAGCCCTTAAATATATTTGTTATATGTACTTTCTTTCATAGACATGTTGTTTTCCTAGTGGATGAAAATTAGTAGAGTGTACTTTAAAGTCATCATCAGCATATTATCTATCATTATCTACCCAAAGATTATTGTGCATATTCGAGAATAAGTCAGAGTGTATCATACAGAGTTGCCTAGTCTTTCATAAGATGTCAAGAAAGATATAAAGTACGGGCCTACTGGTAACTTCCTCAATTTTGATAGAGTTCAGAAAGGTCTTGAAGGTTCAATACCATTGAGTAAAAGCATTAGAGGCTGTGCCGTTCCAAGCAACTAACAGCTTACAAGAACTAACCTACTATGAATTATGATTGTGAGGCAGAGGTGATGTTTTCAAAAGGAACAAAGCGGCGATTTTTGGTTGAAGGAGCAGTTGAGAACTCCTATTCTATTATGGATTCATTAAATAATTCTAAGTTAACCTTTAAGACCAGGCAACCACGTGTTTGATTAGATCATTGATAATTTGAAATGAGATAGCCTGAATAACACCCGTTTAACACATGGTCGCAGCATATTTGTTAGCAATGTGCATTTGATCTTATCACAATCAATCATGATGTTGTAACATTGTGAAGATTGCTACAGAATTTACTTGATACTGTATGTCGTAGCGTTCACTTATAATAGGTTTCATAGAATTGATAGAGTTTTATATAGACGAAAGGTTGTCAACTATATTGAGCGTAAAGAAGACACAAATGAAGAAGGTGTAAAGAAATCAAGACAATCAGTGTCGTAAGAACTGGGAGGCGTGGAAACTAGCAACTCACAAATCGAGTTTAGATATATAATTTTACTTTTTATTTCACTAGAGAAGTTCTACCTTCCTATTGTCTTTTTAAGGAAAATATTTACTCTCAGATATCATTAGAGAGCCTATAGCATTTTGAAAATCCTTTTACATGGTGCTGACAATATCTGATACTAATGTATCTACTCCAAAAGTCGGTTCATGCTTATTACAACAACAGTATATCCAAAATCGTTGCTCCGTTGAGTTGCCTGATGTTGATGACTGATGATGAAAGCTTTATGTCCAGATACACTGGCCATAATACGTATTGATATATCTCTCTTGATAAATTTGAATCGAACTACTCAATGTCTTGAAGTCCAGGAGGTCGATTGGGTTCTGCTCAACCGTTTAAGACGTCTAATCGTTGGTTTCTCGATTATCTGATAAGCCAGAAAAACGGAAGATCTACTTTTTGTACGTGTAAACTTTGGTCTTGAGTAAGGTCAGACAATGCGATGTAGTCATTTAACTCTAATGATGCTTTTCTGACCTAATTGCTTTCAATCGTCAGTAGAACGTTTAATTTGAGGTTAGAATGCTTTCAAATAAGAAGTTCAGACAGACATTAGGCTCTCAAAATTGATGATCTATCACCAAATTTTCAGTTTTTAATAGACATACATCACACGGATGCACCCCAGTTGTTCACAGATTTGATGATTTGTCGGTGTTCGCTCAAAGACGATATCTTGTAGCGCCAATGGTCTATCTTACGCGATGCAATTCTTGGTTCTTTTAAGGTGCCTGATATCTACTCGACACGACATTGGCCGCTTGGTATGAATAAATATTATTTAGGTGAGAGATTGGCTATCTTTGGCTAACCGCCGTAACTGTATTGGTTGACATGTTGTAAGAAACCGTAGGACTAAGAAGAGACGGAAATTTGCTGTAAGCGATCTACTAAACGAGTCATTATCTCTCCCGAATGTAACCTTTAGAAAATGGTAGCCACAATGCAATTCGGGTTGACCGCACTTTGATAAACTGTTCTTTGCTCACACGTGGTGATGTCAGGCCGAATCACTCAATAGTTGGTTAATAGTCAGTCCAAAACGACAGGGAGCGATGTTGCTTGACACAAAGGGTTAAAACCAATGTAAAGATGCCGAACGAACTGAAAGAGAATGTGCCTGAAAATGCTGCAATTTCACCCAATTGTTCACAGAACCAAATTAAACACTTCTTTCTATAATCAGCACTTACTTCATTAAAATCACAATAAAATATTTATTGATAAAGAAAGAGGAAAATCGGTAGAAAATTGCCAAAATTGTTCACTGTTGTTTAATGCTCAATGGAGATAATTAAAATTTTTGTTTCAGTGTGCGCAACCACGCTAGTGGATCACTTGCCACTGGTGCACTTTCTTCCGTCAAGTTTTGCTATTCTAAAGGTAGAAAAGTTCTTTTGACGGGTAATTATTCTATACTTAGGCAGCAGGAAGAAAGAAGACTGAAATTTATAAACTACGTAGTACAAAGCTTTAAGATAAAATTAGTTTAGAAGCAGCTTTTGGAATGGCCATGTCAAAAGTCGATTCATATTGTACCATCATATTCCGCAATGGACAAATGTGTTCTTTACAATAACGTCTTTGTTTTACAGATCACATTCATCAATTTGACATGCTACTCAAAAGATGAAAGCCCACGTAAGTCTTTGAAATCTACAGAGGTCGGGGGGTAGAGAGGATTATTGATTTTAGTTTATTTTATAAGGCACTAAATATCAACCTTAGAAATAGATAAATCAATCACTTTGATAGCGATTCTAAAGTTTACAGAGCCCAGTGGTTTGAACCCATAATAAACTCTGATATCGTTTGATCATGTCGTTGATATTGTGGTATACCAGTGCACCACGGTGTAAAACTGGGACGAGGAAACAATGGCAAAAATAATAAACATACGTCACTGGGCTGCTGCGAGGCTGTACTCAGTAAGCCTCCCACAATATCACAGCAGGCATGAACTAAAGAAAAAGTATCGTCCAAACTCAAGTTTAATTTTCGAGGACTATTGTGAGACAAATTTAAAGAGACTTTATTTCAGACGGTAGAAACTAACCTCAACTCTCTACCATGCCTACGAGAATTTCTGATTACCTCTCTTGAGAAGTCTGTAGCTTAATCACCAAGTTGTTATGTCAAAGGAGAGAAATTTCTCTAAATTATAAGCCGAATATTTTATCTCTAGTTATCAGTAAATGTACAGACACAACTTGATACATGCGCATAACAATCTCCGATATAAACAAAAGTTATTGCTACGGGTAGGATTGTATAGCTCTTTATTGCCTAAAGGCTGAGAGACCTGGAATATTTTAAGATCAGAAAACGTAGCAAATCTTGTTTGCAGTAAGTGGCTTACTTCGTCAAGAACATAACCTTTGGATTGTCGATTTACTTTCTCATAATTTGCTTTTGTGGGCGTACAACAAATGCAACACACTCAAAATAAAAGTTGTAAGAAGGCACAAGTTCCTCCCAAGGATGTGTATTCCTTTCAAATATTGTTTGTCATTAAAACACGTCAACAAAACTGCAGGAGCTTACAAAGCTTTATGGTGAAACGAGTTCGAAATAGGGACCTGAGTACTTCCTTGACAATAGTGAAAAGTGATCGAGACCTGTTAGCTCCTTGCTTTGAGCACAGTCTGTTTTCTACAGCTCACTTTCTGTACGTCAGTATAAATGATGACTTTATTCAAAATTCTTAAGCGAAAGCTACATGATCGGAAAGTAGTCTAAGTTCTAGTTGGGCGTCAACAGTCACGTGACGTGACGTCAACAGACATGCTTTTTAAATCAGTTTAGCCTGAGGAGTTTAGTAGAATTGTGGATTTAAAG
>JAAAKL020011345.1:0-13726 GCA_010016065.2 Carybdea cf. marsupialis auct. non (Linnaeus, 1758) | reverse complement strand
TTAGTGGAAACCAATTTGATTTTGTCCCAAGACATATCATAAGAATGCGGCAACTGGAGGAATTATATCTCGGAGGCAATCAGTTGGTGGAAGTACATCCTGACATTGGACAACTTGAAAGGTAAACAAGTGCCTGTTGTGACCTATTTCTGATCCGTTTATTCACGTTTGAACTGCCGACTTAGCCTTAGAGGTCTTCACTCTGCGAGCTAAGAGCGCAGAAGCTGAATTCCTCTTGAGCCATGTAAACTGGAGAGTTCATTACAGGGTTAGAAGAGCCAGTGCCATTTTCATGCGAATCTAATGGTTCGTCTCATGTCACAGTTAATTGAACCTTTATTCTATGATCTTTACTAAATTCGTAACTACCACCAATGTGATCAACGAATAATATGTATCATATAAATAATACATATCCTCACTAGCACTGGCAGTGTCTCTCTCGCCATTATTTAGGAAACCGAGTTTCATTCCATCTGAAGGAACCTTTAAAAGGACGTTAGAGGTTACTTCAAAAGGGCAAAAATGAAGGATCCTTCGTTGTTTCAACCCGAGGTAGGACTGTCTTGTGATTCTCAGACTTCCCGAGATTTTCATATTGAAGTCATAAGCATTATCACACTTCAAACACTAATCACAAGTTTCTTATCGCGAAGCCTTGGTTGCCTGAAGCAGTATTAATAATTTAATCTACTTATCCTTGCAACATTTTAAGCATGAAATATGTGTGCAGGTGTTTCTTTGTCAGACACAAATACACGCAGGAAAGGGAACAAGGTTCATGCATACACGTAGAATGCGTCCTTTGTAAAATACGTCCTGTCTGAAGAGCCTGGTATGAATCAGCAATTCTTGAGGACCGGTCTGCTGCATTTCCAATTCACTAGCGTCACTACTAAGATTTTGTCGTTCACCACAAGTTTGTATTCTTACAATGGAAAAGGTACTTGCATTCAAATAGACAAAGAGGTCCCTCGTAACATGTTAAAATACGTCATCACCGCATTATATCAAAACAATTGTAGACCTATGTATTGCACTTTGTTGTAAAAAACATCTAAAATGGCGGCAACCTTCAGCTTTGTCATTGCGCTTTGATGCAGTGGGCCTATTTTTTATCGATGATACATTTTCACCACAGAATTTTCGGCCCTTTACGTTACGTTGACAAGTAAATGTAAGACGAAACATGTATGGAGCGAGAATCGGGTTTCATCCATGTTTTGTTGTGAATTGCTGTCGGTCTTTAACTCATTTTGACTTCACAAAAACTTGTTTTGTGTTAATACCAACCATACTAATTTCCATGCCTCTGACATCTACTAGGCACCAGCCGACGTTAGCTTTGGATTTTTCCATGTTCACCAGTCTGAATCTATGCCTGTCTAGTTCAACTGTCTAATATACAAACTACTGCTTAACTTCTTCTTAAATTCTGCTGTTTTTGTAAATAACAAATCACATCAGGAAACTAGTTGTATCCAACTACATCACATGGATTATAATATGTGGCATGAAGTTGTATTCAACTCAACAGAGTTAAGAATGGGTTATAACTATAATATAGCTAGTTGAAATTAGGAACAATCGCATTTCCCACAGTGGTAACTTAATAAACTGGATGTGATTTTGTTTCTTAAGTCTTAGTTGTCTTATAACTGGCAAATTTGATTTCTTACAAGAAAAGTGGAACTATATTCTTAAGGCATTTAAAATTCTATTTACCTATCATGTCAACCCAACATCTCTTGGATATTATGAGCATGTTTTATATTGCAAGTGTGGCAAGTGTATTTGAGATTGGTTAAGGAACAGTTTGTTTAACTTGTGCAAGGAAAGTTTTTGTTTTGATCAGTAATCATCCACGTGGATGACAGACTTGATAATTTAATATCATCAGAGAATCTTAGGAGAGATGATAAGCTGACCACAAGTACTTTAACATCTTCCAAATTTAAATGGTTCTAGAACCATTCTCCCTGTCTGCTCCAGAAGCTTGTGTTAGATACTTCAGTTAATAGGACTTTTCCCATTGTTGCCAGTTGCACTTTGGTTGTCTGAAATTTATAGTTCTATTGCTACCTGTAGTGCCACTTCTCCATGGATTTACCCACACCAACACTGAATAGTGATTTGACCATGAATTTCCATAGCTGCACTTGTCAACAGCCCCCACCTAGCTTTGTAACCCTCTTTCTCCTGTATCTACATTGGCTTCTCTTATTGTCTGCTAACAGAGTGTGTGATTATATACAGTTTGTGTTAACAGGAGAAGAGACAAGTTCCATAAGCAGCAAGTTCCTTTACTGGACAATGAGTTTTTATCTGATTTGTCCACGTAAGCACCATTGAGTTAATCATTTCCTCAGCTAACCTGAAATGATGTATTGTACATAACTGTGTACATTAGGTAAGGGGATACTTGCTGTGTTTCTTTTCTTGGTGATGTAGAATTAACCAGGATCAGTCAGAACATTACTTTATCTTTAACAAACTTGCTCTAAGTACTAAGGATGTACTAACACTGAAATTGTAATCCTGTTAGTTGACTTGGAGCACACTAAACTCTCCCTTACTTAATGGTAGCTTATGTTGGAATTAAGTGTCCCTAGAAGTATCCATCTTAAACTATGTTATTGATACATTCTTAGGTCATAGTTTTGTTCATATAGATATTAAACATTTTCTTTAAGTAGGGCATGACAGTCTTTTATAGATGTTAGATGTTTATCATGTTTCATGTTGTAGTCTTTGTCTGAGTCATGTGTCTAGAGATGCTTCTCTGTATCTCTTGAGAAATGAAGCTTAGAAAGAGACCATGATTCACAAGATAATAAACAGATACCATTTATGGTATCAACTGAGTCAACAAGTGTTACAATGTTTTAAAGTATTTTTTTCTTTGTATTAATTATCAGGTTATTTCCTGTATCATAGTGTCTATTTGTCTACGTAATCAGAAGTCACAGATAATAGTAGGTATTACTTGAGTGTGAATTATCTGAGTGTATTTGCAAGAAACAACAGCAACAATATATATTCAAAGGGCTCCAATAATGGAGGACACTTTTACTGTTCCTTTCTCATTGGAAAGCTGAAAGTTTCACCATGATGTCATATGTATGACATCTCTCAGAGAAAGTGAGCTATCTGAGCTTTATTTTGTGTGACTAGCTCAAATACACCAGTAAAGTTAGCGTAATCTAGAAATCAATTTCCTTCATTAAGCAGTTTCTGAAAGTATCTCTACCAAGTGCCTTGGACTTGAACCTCTACCACTTACCATTTTATCATTAATGATCTTGCTACCAGACACTTCCAGCTTGTTTCTGACCCTAGTTTTCTACAGATTTAGACTTGGGCTTTTCTCTTCTAGCTTCATATTTTAGCTCCCAGGTCATTATTCCCCTCTCCATTTATCCAGTCACATCAAATTCTTGAACTTTTGTGACATAATTAAGTTACCTCGCAAGGCTTAACTTCCTAAGGGACAAAATTCATGTTCATTAAGAGTAAGTTAGTTTGTTTCTTGCTTCCTCTTATTGATAGGTGAAATTTAAACTTTGATCCATTTTGAAGTTTGCTTGTTAACACTTAATTTTTATCATGTTCACTACAATTTTTATGGCCTGTTAAATTCATTCATTCTTATTGTTTCCCCTGCATTCTGCACCAACATTGTTTTGCTATCTATTAATACAATATTTCCTCAATTAACTGTGCATTTGTTAACTAGCTGACATTGAAAGGGTTTAGTTTTTGCTTATCTGCAATTTATTCTATCTGGTAGCTACATATTTGATTTTAGTCAATAAAGCAGATTCTCTCCAAACAGAGCAAATTTCTTTGCAGCTGATCAGTAAAGTAATACTTCACATGACCAGGGTTTTGTGTGTTATATACCTTCCATCCAAAGATATCTTGTCCCACAGGAGCCAGAAATATCAAAAAAGAACTGTAGGCACTGTTAAAAATTGTTTGTTTACATGAAAGGTAGCTAGATTGACGAGTACAGAGAAAATGTGATGGATTGTTTTTTCTAAAATGATTTTAAGTGATATAATCTGATATGAATATAACTTTTAAAACAAGAACCAGGTAAGCAGCAAGTGTTGCACCACACAAGAGATATTATTGTTTACTTGTGAAGACAAGCTTAAGTACATCTTCAGCAAATGAAGAGATAGGGTAATTGTTTTTTCAAGGTGATTTCAAACAATAAAGTGAGTAGCAAACTCATAATTGGTGGAGATAAATTACTAAGGAACCAATCAAAACAGGAATACTTGTGGAAATAGTTCAATTGTATAAGGACAAGAGAATTGGTAGTCACATTACGAACCTTGACCAGAGTACTGAGTTACAAATTACAATCACAAATTTGAATGTTGTCACCTAAAGTATAGTTCAGAACATGAGATAAATATTTGTCAGTAGGAAGTGAAGGAAGAGGAAGGATTAACAGTTTAGGTATCTAAATTGTCAATTGAAAAGGAAGGACTATTTTGGTACTGTTTCATGAAGGATACCACTTGGGTATTCTTTGATGCTATTCCATGAAAGGGAAAACGTGGCTACTTCTTAAAAGGATTCTTGAATGTATGCAGAGGAACTGTTTACAAAGATCTAATTTTAGTGAATTGAAACATGCCAGGGAGTATCTAGGTGAGCACCTTAAGAACACATATACTGATAACATTTATCAGGTACTTAAGAGACCATTGCCAACTGAGTTCTCAATTGGCAAGAGGGGTTTAAAGAGAAGAGAGCTGACCCCTTCATCAAGAGAGTAAGACATTGTTTCACACAAAGTGCACAAGTATTGTAGTGATCTATCACACAAGTTGTTCTAGTTTTTATGAGAGTTGTGGAGAGACCGAGGCTTAGTGGGTGACAAGTGTATGGCAAGTGGTGTATGTGAGATCGAATGTTTTACTGTTGATTGTATATGTTGTTGTATGCTTATGAGTGATTTAAGAGTGATTTAAGAGTGGTATTGTAAACACGGCCATGATATGTAATGATACTTGCTGTTTTTAAGATTTCTAGCCAGATAGATAGTATATCACTACTGCAATAATGTATTGACAATTGAAATAAAAGAAATATTTGTCTTTTATTTTCCCAGACTCAGAATATTATACCTTGGAGGGAATAATCTAACATGCGTTCCAGCTGAACTAGGAAGACTCCATGGCTTGAGAGCCCTAATTTTGTGCGATAACAAATTAACATCGTTACCAAGACAACTTTCTCAGCTTCAGAATCTCCAAACGTTAAGCGTACACAAAAATCTTTTATCTACTTTACCGATGGAAATAATAATGCTTGGTAAACTGCAGGAGTTAAGTTTGAGGGACAACCCTCTTGTGAACAAATTTGTACATGACCTGGACTTTAATCCACCATCATTATTAGAGTTGAGTGGCAGGAGCATTAAAGTGAACAATCTTGCATACAGTACGGACAATCTACCTACCACTTTGGTGATGTATCTGAACAGTGCCAAGCGTTGCATCAATCCGGCATGCAGTGGAGTTTATTTTGACGCACGTGTACGATGCGTGAAATTTGTTGACTTTTGTGGAAAGTTTAGACTTCCATTAGAACAATTCTTGTGCTCTCCTCATTCTAGAGAACAGTGTACGCTTGGAAATGGTAACAGCTCAGTGCCTGCCCAAAGACTTCAGAAAGTTTTGCTACCTTTAAATATGAATAACTAGAAGCGATTTGCAACCCATAAATACAACTAGATTATTTTGTATATCCCTAAATTTTTGAGGACTATTTTACCCTCACATAATGAATATGATTCTAGAACACAAATACGCCATATAAACTAACTTAATAATGATTCATGGAGTGAACCTTATTAATAGAATATATTTCATCTTTGTAGGATTACTTTGTAGTAAGTTGAAGTAGAGAGGACATGCTTTATTTTCATTTGTAAGGTTCCGGTTTATTTTTAAATTTGCGCCAGGTTAGGTTAGATGAAGGTTGTTAAAGAGAGAACTTAATTTGAATTATATAGTATTGATGTTATACTGCTGCTAGAACTATTTTATAAATGCCATAACTGAATATTTTGTGATGCAATGTATATTCTGCCTCGGAAGTACTTTCCTACCCGGAATAGAATGGGATGTTGACACGTTATGTACCTTCAAAGTTCATATGGGTTCTCATTCTTGTAGCAATGTGACATCTGTATACAAATACTTTATAGCATGATGATGCCGTGTTAGTTTTAAAAATATACGACCTAAATTCCAAGTTGCATATCAACACAACAATGCAGACTTAACTGCGACTAAGTTGTTGCAAATAGCAGTAGCGAAGAAAATACATTTTCACGACCTTACGACTTAAGTACCAAACAAATAGTTTGTTTATCAGACAGAATTCTTTATGTTGTGTACAACCTCGATTCAACTTATCTTCATTTCCAGCAGGTTTGTTCAGCACAGGCAAGCCAATAATACCTGCCAGAAACTTCAGTTTCACTTTTACATTAGCTTTTATTGTATAAAAAAAAAAACAAGCAGATTTTATGCCAACTAGCTTCAAACAGCAAAAACTAGCGAACTGGCTTCTCTACATTTCTTTTACGTCTGGGGTAGAATTGCAGGGTATTTCTGACTAACCTAGCCAAGTTTATCTCAAGGAAGGTTACGACTCCTTTGCGATCTTTGCCATTTATGTCACCTGATGTTAAATTTTATCTTTATCAGGTAATTACCAGACTTCGTATGGAGTATTGTTGTCATCTTTGGGCTGATGCGCCAAAGTGTTATCTCAACGTATTTGATCGGGTCCAAAAACGAATCACTCGTACGATTAACCCTGAACTGGCCTACACAATTCAACCTCTGTCTCACCGTAGAGATTCTGCATCTTTAAGTCTTTTCTACTTGTACTACTTTGGTAAGTGTTCTTCCGATTTGGCTGAGCTGTTTTTCCTCTTTCCCTCGTCAGGCCAAGGTCCACTTGGTATGCTGAATCTCTACATGACTTTTCTGTTTGCATTCCTAGAACAAACTATGCTATGACGTTTTCTTACCAAGGAATAACATAATCTGGAGCTCTCTGTTTTCAGACTACGTTCCCGTTACTTACGATCTTGACATTCAACCACCATCTTCTAAGATATTTTTGATATTATGTCTGTGATTACATCTATTTTTCTGTTTACTTTCCCCTCAACTCCTTCCAAAGTAACTCAATACCTTGAAGTGGCAACCCTGCCTTGTATGGAGCGAAGAATGGAAAAACAACCAAAACAACATCAGGCAGGTGATTATTTAGTGCAATTTCAGTAAAAGAATGTTCTGAATGAAAAATGTTACGAAATAGATTACCAAGGGGTCCATTCCGATCTGAGTAGTGCGAATGCGCTGTCAGATGTATTATATGTCACAGCCGTAATAGAATTGTAAGTTGTGCGATAGCAAACGGAATTTGCTAAATGAGAGATTAGTGAATATCTATAGTAAAAGAAATTCTACACAAAACAATGCTATTACCGTTGCTGTAAGAGCAACTTAAATTCTACAGACTATTTAAGAATGTAAATACTAATGGCACAATATTCTAATGACAAAAATTTGCAACTCTTTTTGAACAGATTATTTCTATGACCAGGGTCGAATCCACCCAAACCCTAGCCCCAGATTCAGCCCTGATGACGTTTCTGGAAACCCACAAATCCAAGGATCGTACAGCTTAGCCAACACATCAATTTTAGAAAATTTTATTTTCATAAAATCAGAAATCGGTTGCATTTGATGTTAAATCCAAGGTAAGGGAAGCTCGAGCCGTTAATAAAGGATGACTGGTTTGTTTGCTTCCATCCATGGTAAGTCAGGAGTTGCCGTGGCCTAGTGGATACGTTACTGGCCTTCAGTTCAAGAGGGTCAGGGTTCGGTCACCGTAAGGTCCTTTGGTGACGCCAGGAAGGGCACCCGGTCTTAAAGTGTTCCATGCTCCGATAACAAATCCCATGAACACGGGCATTAGTGAAACCCCATATGTGGGAAAAGAGGACTTGCAAACGAAGAACAAAGCACGTCAATTGCAAGTCAGTTCGTTACTTAACAGTGAGAGAAGTTTTGGATTTCTATGTAAGAATTGTATGCTGACGATTTCAGCGAAAGTTATTCGTCTAACTGATGCCAAAGATTAAGGTGGTCCTTTCCAATATCGTTGTACTTCTCAGTTTTATACAATTTCTATGTTTCAAGGTTTGTTTGGAAACAAACGGTGAGCTCAATTACAGTGATTTTGCGCATAGAATCCACGTTGCAAAGGATAGCCATAAGGGTCATTCAAAAAGTACGTACGCTCTGAGGGGGGAGGGTGTATCCCAAAAGCGTACGAAAGCACACAGGGGAGGGGGTGTCAATGCTAGAACGAACGTACGCTTTACAAAAGTTTGATACGCGTGAGTCTTTTCTTACGTGAAGTGGTTGTGACATTTCTGATCTCGAAATATCTCAATCAAGTCAAGGAACGAAAGTGAAAAATGAAACAAACCTTTTTTACGAGAAATTTTATCCGTTTTGGCCGAGTCATAAATGAATGACCCCCTGTTCTGACTCATACAAAGTATAAGGTATGATGCCGCTTAAACTTTGAAGCTACGCTGATGCCCTGGTACAGCTGCGATCCTTGTTTCACACTAGGCATTTGTGCGTTTTACGTTTTAAGACTGGCATTGGTCATCATCGGGGGGGGGGAGGTCGAGAGTAAGCGCACGTACGTCGTGGGGGGTCCTGGCAAATGTACGAAAGCGTACAAGGGGGAGGGGGTAAAAAATCGTCAAATTTGAGCGTACGTACTTTTGAATGACCCCATATGCAATTTGCAACTTTATGTCTTGAAAAGAGACACAAGGTAAAATGAGCGCGTAATATGGCAGGGTCATTACTTACGCAGAAATGCAAACTAAAAGGAACCCCTCCATACACAGAAAACACACACACACATACACACAAAGAGAAGACTGCTTTGCTTCAGGTATGCACTGCACATGCCATACACCAGAAACTGCCGAGGCAATTCTCCTGGATACAACCGGGAAGGCAATCTGCAAGGAAAATGGGATGTGGTGGAGTGGCGCTGTTATGATCTCTAACTGGCAGAGAGGCCAAAAAAAACACTTGCGAGGGCTAAATATGGCAACAATAACAGCAGTTGTGCAAGCAAGTAAACTTTTACTCTTAAATTCAAATACGCAAAAAGCAATATCGTACGCATTGTGAATTCTTAGGCACTTTGAAATTAAAGGTGACAAATAGGACTACACACATTATCGACGCGTGTTGTCATCAAATAGGTGTTGTTTGAAAATGCATGCACGTCAGTAATGAGAGGCATGGAAACGTGTGATAAATGTTACGTCATAAATGTACGAGTCCGTAGTCCCTATTGAAAACACTAGAAAGGTGATAAGGCAAAGGGATGTTATTTGCTCATAACTCGAAGAGGGAGGGGGGAGGCAATCAGTAATCTTTGAAGAAGCACTCAAGCAAGGACTGATAACATCGATATATAATTTTTTTTGTTTTTAAGCACATGAGTACTTTCCATTGTACATGAAAATTCCTCTTTTAAAAATAATAGTACTTAAATTTCTTTTGATCATAAACGTCTCAAATGTAAACCGACGTTTCAGTTTCTCAAAGCAAAGTGAACTTGGCGCGAATGTTTAAACGAAGGATGCGATTTGGAGTTGACTGTCTACGTACAATAAAGAATAGAATAACCTCCTGTTGGTAGTATTGTTTCTTTCCATGGAAAAATCTGCAATTAGGCATCAATTCCCCTACTGCTATCAAGCCTTTTATCATACTTTTATTTCTGGTAGTATTGTTATTAATGCCGTACTTTTATCCAAGTTTTATATTACTCCCTTTTGAGCGAGTATCTTAATTCAGGCAACATGGCCTTATGCATCTATCAAAGTTTCTACCATACTCCTATTGTTGGTAGTATAGTTGTT
This sequence comes from Carybdea cf. marsupialis auct. non (Linnaeus, 1758), assembly GCA_010016065.2. Classification (NCBI taxonomy): domain Eukaryota; kingdom Metazoa; phylum Cnidaria; class Cubozoa; order Carybdeida; family Carybdeidae; genus Carybdea; species Carybdea cf. marsupialis auct. non (Linnaeus, 1758). The sequence goes on along the minus strand of JAAAKL020011345.1, from coordinate 3,723 downwards.
AAGGTTATATTTGTTGGTAATGTTTTCATGATGTTCTTTTTTGAGACAGAATCATTATTCAGTCATGACTATTTGGTACTTCTATCTATATACTTTTTTAAAGACAGTATCTTTATTAACGCGTCATTGCTCAGTAATTTTATCAATATATTTTTTTCTTCTTTTTTCGCAGGAAGTATCGTTAATAAGGCATCAATGGTCCGTACATCTGGTACATGTTATACAATACTCCTGGGTGACTGAGTATCGTAAAACTAGTATCACTTTCATATTATTGTTGCAAATTTTTTTGAAATCTTCAGATTCGTATATCTGATACTAAAGAAAGTCTAAATTGTGTTCATTATTTATCGCTTCTATTGCTTATCCATTATCTAATGTATAGCGGAGATTTGGGTTTATACTAAAAGTCGTATTTGCTGCTTACTTCTTTGCCGATGGGTACATGTTAGATGTTTAACATCCAATAGAAAGCCTTTTAAACAATCAAGATCAGGATTTGCTAATTAATTTCATTATAGAAAGTAGGGAGATTCAAGCGTCTCATAAGATTAGAAATGTCATGAGAAGGGAAACATGGTTTTGTAAAACGAAGAATAGAGCACTTGCCAAAAAAAAGTATGATGTCATAATCCTGTAGACGTCACATTTTCGATCAAAATTTGTTCTTACTGCATTCTTCTCGTTGGTTAATATTGCATGCCAATATTTCTAGAATTCTGGTAGTGACATTTTTACTTGTCTCTATTATCTATTTAAAAATTCTAGTACTACACACTTTTAGCAAACGTGGAGAGATGCCCTTTACAAAGTCTGATGAATTCCCATTGAAACTTTTAAATTTGGTATGAAGCTTTAAGACCTCGAAGGTCGCTTGGCAGAATGGTGTCTCAGTAAAAATTTGCCATTTTCCTTAAGAAGATGATTAAATATCATTGTTTCTATAAAGTAGATTGTAAAGACAATGATTATAGTATTACTTTGTTCTCAATTTAAAACTAGTTGTATTAAATGTATAACTGAAGTCAAAATAGCTGCGCTAATATGTATTATTTTCATCAGAGTCAGAATGTCTGATTTCTTCGTAGCAATGCTACAAGACCTCTAAACCCCCCCCACCCCCTGCACCAGCAGAATGGGGTCACGATATTTCCTGATTTAAAGCTACTCGTCGTGGGAAGGATTGCAGAATACGAAATTTGGTGAAAGGGCGTTTGCTGCTTAGGTTTATACTGCAATTTAATGTTTAAAAATGTTTTCCTTGAAAGAAAAGGGTATATGGTGTCATTACCTTTTTATTGTATAGAAAGAAAGAAACAGAAGGTGGAAAAAATACACCATGTAACTATAGTTGTAGGGTATGATATATGTTTGCATCAAACCGATTAAAAAATTTAGTTTTACGAATTACATACAGTGTAGTAGTAAACATGTTATCGATATCAGACGCTTCAGAATAATGTACAGCATAATAATAAAAATACTGTTTCATTTTACAACCGAAATAAGAAGTAGATCTCGTGTATGTCGAGATATCTACTGCGTTTAGATTTCAAGAGAAGGGCCAGATGGATCATTTTTATGTATTTGTGAAGGTTGTTGCCAGTTTTTTGAATTTATGAATCTCTTCTAGTTCGCAGTTGAAAATGGCGGTATGGCATACAAAAAGATTCTATTATAGGGTTCCCCAACTCAACAGGTATGTTTTTGCACCCTATTATTGATCCTTTAGTACCAGAATTTACATGCAACATTTAGGTTTTATGTGAAGCACATCAATTATTTACATCATTTTGAAGAAAGATGACAAGTTAAAGAGAGTGTAAACGATTGGATAACAATAAATGATGGCATGCTTTTATACTCTACGTGAATGGAAGAAGAAGGGCAGGTGAATGCTTTACAATTTGAAGATGGGAGGCGCCATAAATGAGTAACGCTATGAAAGTCAAGCGACAACACTGCAAAGAAAAGGGACTATTAAAACTGTTAAGGCTTTTTATTCAAAGAAATCTATTGAAACATGAAATAATTATTGCCGTGCTATTGTAATAACGTATTCCTTTTCATGACTATGGGGAGTACAAAGTTTTGGCACCTTTTTAATTATTTCCACGCATTTGAGGCTGATAAAATGCTATTAATGGTGAAATTATCTCAACTTCATCCACGTAAGATTAAGCACAGAAGATTTTATTGACATGTTTCACCCTTTGTCTGGAGATTCTTGACCCCGTCAAGAAATAAATCCCACTTTACAGGAGTCAAGCCGGTAGCCCAGCAAGATAATGGTGGCATGTTTAAGGCTTTCTAACAAGAATGTTATCCACAAGAAAAATAAAGCACCTTACTACCATTCAACCTGACAGGAAAAAAGCACGTTTTACGGACGCTCTCACATTGATAAGTGATCTTGGGAACTGTACGTGAAGTTACAGAAGAATACGGGTCCACGTCTTTAAACCCATGCTTCTTTATTTAAACCAAATCTTAAAACGTTACATATGCCTGCTTGTCACATAATACAATCGCTTGGTAGATCTTCGTTGGGAAATCATGCTCCCCTTAAGGAAACTACTGTATTTCTTCAAATTAATACAATGAATACCTGTGAACTAACAAGAGGTGCTAATTTGTGGGCGCCATTAATAGACACTTGGAACTTACATCTTTATTGCTTACTTACAAGTTTATTTATCTTAGGATAGGATTATAAAGTCAGCAGATTATCAAATCGTTTCTGTTGAATAATATAAATCTGTTTATTTCTCTCTTGAGTTATGGAATAATTCAAGATGTGGCGCCTATTAAAGGCCGTGCAGCATAAGTATACAATTCCTGACGGAGCTGTGCTAAGGAGAGGGCAGGATAAATATGTATCATGTGGCGTTAAGTGGCGGCGGGGGAAGGGGGTAATTAAAAGGAATGCTGTAAATTGTATTCTCCGATAGTAAAGCTACCTTCACTGCATAACTACAACACTACAATATCAGTGTAAAACTGCACAGTGAGAATAATTTTATGCCATAAAAATTAAACTCCGATTAGCTTCCAAGATATTTACAGGAAGAATAACACCTAGGGAAGGTGCTGCCATATTTAGAAAAAGCTGCACTGTTAGGTATAACAATACCTCTTGATACGGCGATGTACACTACCAGCCAAAAACTAATGGTTCTACCACTAAGTAGAAAGAGTAAAACCTGTTGTGTTTGAATACATATGCATGATCCCACTTCTGACACCATCGTTCTATCAACAATACAAAGAAGTGTTGCCCATTGACCAAGCTCATTATTTACATTAACAAAGGGCGAGATTTTTCCAAATAATAACAAAGTAACAAAAATAATCATCATCGTGGAATGAATGCCTAGCGTAAGCTAAACTACCGTATGTTTCTTTTTGAACTGTGAAATGCAAGTTGCAACTGAACAGAACATACAACTCATTACCTACAGTACAATAGCCTCCAATGCTGAAATACTCGCAACATTTGCACGTGCATGTACACCTTGACTTATCGTACTAACAGTACGCTTCCATGCGTTAAAATTTATACATTTTAAAGGTTCTGCACGTTAATTTATATACTGCATTTAAACTGTTAATTTTGTCAATGTTTCATTATTATCTATTCATGCTCATTTACATCTTATAACAAGTTGCTCTGGTCCAGAGTGCCAATTTCCATTCTTCTACTCTTATGCAGATTGATACCAA
>JAAAKL020011344.1:0-13726 GCA_010016065.2 Carybdea cf. marsupialis auct. non (Linnaeus, 1758) | reverse complement strand
TTAAAAGAGTTTTTCAGATTGATAATGTAATAAATAATAGTTTTGAGTACCAAAATGAGGTGCAGAGTGCTCTTTGGTAGAGGGGAAGTGCTACTTTGTTTACTGCAACATTGTATACCAATGGAAATGTAAAGACATTTTGTCATGCTCAAATTGCAAATCCAAGAATAAAAACTCAGCCCTTGCCTTATTTATACTTGACCTATATAGATAATGATCTTAATTGCCGCATAGAGAGAGAGAGAGTACTCTTCCATGCTTAATAGGTCGAATAAGTCGTAGGGGTGGGTGTTTTTCAAAATTTTCATAAAATGGAAGGTCATAATAAAGTGCTATTTGACTGATCTTTGTTATTTTCCCTAGGATTTAAAGCCTTTGGGGGATGCTTCATGAAAATATAATAAAATGTGTGTATGTGTGTGGGGGGTCATTATTACATGAAATTGGGGGTGTGTGAAAATTTTGAAAATTTGCTTTTTAATCCCCTACAATAAGGCATGGAAGAGTGATTTGGAGCAATGGTCCAAACTCTGAATTCAAAAATTGATACATGATGCATTTTTTAAGGAAGTGAAAGGTATGAAAAAAGGATTATTTGGAAGTTTAGTGCAAGCTCTCAAGTAAAGGTGTTGTCACAATGGTCAACTTCCAACATCCCCCCTGAATGTGAGCACCCTAGTGTTGACCTATCTTGATCACCACCCATAATCCACCACATGGCTACCCCGATGGTATGGTTGCTCCAAGCATACCCCATCACATGGCTCATCACACTCGTGTTTCCAGTTGACAAATGTGTCTGGGCCCGTACCCTGTTGAAAAGGCTATGCATATGCTGGGTTTTTGATCCATGGCCTTCTGTTCTACAGTCAAGAGTGCTAACCACTACACTACACAGATTTGCTCTCCTGAGAGCACAACTTTAGATATACAATGTCCATGAGACAATGCACTCTGTGATATCATGACTATACAATAACATTGACCTACACAATGCGAAGATTCGTTACAGGAACGTGATGTCAGAATGGTCAACTCCCAACATCAAAAAGAATGAAATTTTATACTAGCCAGAAGATATCAAAAGAAAATCAGAGCTCCTACACCAAAACAAGAAAACAACCTCTAAGGACACTGTGTTAGAGGATTGAATTCTCATAATAACTTCGAACTTTTCTAGAACATTGGTTTATGTTTTTGGAACCCGTAATACGTTTTGATACACAAGATTTTGTTAGAATTTAATCTTTGCTTTGCACTTTTCTGCCATAGTCTTTCCAATTCATCCCTTAGACATAATCTCTTGACTTAGTACTTTCAAAATTTGCAAATGTCACACACGTAACAAATGTGGTCACACACGTAACGTAAGCATTTTCTGTAATAGCAGCACAAGGGCTGCCTAACTGGATAATATCAGATCACTCTCAGTTCAAAGCATTCATAATTGATCAAGTAATCATAGTGATACATTAAATTTCATGCCAAACTTCAGAGCAAATTGACCATATATGCAGGTGACCTGCTTCCTTGGTTGACATGCTGTCACACACGTAACATGTTACATTTTGGTCTGTAAAATACACATACATGATCCAATTTCATTGAAGTTTTGCACCAGGAAAGCATTTTACTAGCGTTATTGATAATGTTATAAAATTTAGCTCTGCTTATAACACACATGAAACTATAGCCTATAGTTCTTCCAAAAAATTGTTCAAGTGTTTCACACGTAACAATGGAATGACCCTACTATGCCTTGATGGGAAGCATATGCAGTCTGAACACCACAATTTTTAAGACTGTGTGGAATAAAATTTTATCACCACACAAAACTAGCCCACCATATATGAGCAATTCTTTTTCACTTTCTTGAAACTAGAATATTCTTCACTGAGTGTAGATCATTTGAAAGATATGATACAACTCATTACATTTCCTAAACAGTCATCTTGGGTGGTTTCTTGCTCTAATTCATACAGCGATATACTTTGTGTTGATGAATAAAGACTTTCTAATATGTGTAATACTACTGAATTAATTTGTTATTCTAACAATCAGAATGCTCATATGTTGCTGTGAGAGGATGCCGTGATAAATAGTCTGCTGGGTTATCTTTGCCTGACTTGTACCTAATAGTAAATTGATATGGCTGTAAATGTAGAAAAAGTCTGTGTACCGGTATTCTAGCAATGTAAATAGCCATTATTTTCTTAAGGATACCTTCTATTGGTTTATGATCACTTAAACTGTAAAATTGCCACCTTCAAGGTAATGATTGAAGTGCTCACGGACCCAAACTATAGCTAGCAATTCTCCTTCTATTTGGCTGTAGCAGGACTCTGTGTCTGTAAGTTTTCAAATAGCATACTCAACTACTTGCATTTTACTGTCAATATTCTTTTGCATAAGAATTCCACCTATACCAAACAGGCTTGCATCTACATTCAACTCACTAGGGAAATTCGTTAATGTTGAAATATTTATAATTTTGCAGTCAGCATGACTACTTGTTAAATTCAAATTTTCGAATGACTTTTCTTCCTCTTGCTCCCGTTTCCATGGTGTTTTAACATGTATGAGCTGTCTTAAAAGTTCAACAATCTCAGTATAATTTGGTATGAACCTTGATAAGTATTGTGTCATGCCAAGTAAAAACCTAACCTCACATGGGTTTTCTGGGGCACTTACATTGACTATGGAAGGTACTTTACGGTCACTAGGCTTAACATCATTTTTGGTAAATACATGTTCAAAGAAAGTTATTTCTTCCTTGCAAAACTCACACTTTTCTTTTCTTGATGTAATGTTATAGTGTTTCATGTGCTGAAGAACTCTCCGTAATGTTTACATAAGCTCATCATTGGATGTTGAAAAAATAACAATGTCATCTGACATGTTTTCAACTCCAGGCATGCTTTTGATCATGTCAGAAAGAGCTTCTTGAGATATTTCAGGAACAGAAATTTAGTCGAAAACTCAAACATTGCTAGTTACATATCTTCCATTGTGAGTAGCAAATGTTGTTGTGTATCTACTCTGAGGTCCAAAGTCTAGTTGATGATAACCTTAGTTGAAGTCTGTTTTCGAAAAAATATTTTCAGTCCAGGCATAGTTATTGATGCTTATCTAAAAGTAAAGAAAATTGATGACCGGTCTCTTTAAAGCTTTTATAGCAAGGGACATACCCATAATAGTTATTAAATTTCTATATCAGATCACATTCCATACCCCAAATAACGTCAATGCTAATGTTTCTTACTTTGTAAGGGTACCAATATTCTTGTCGCCTGTGCCTAATATTTCCAAAGCACTCCTGCCTTATTTCTTAGCCAGTGAAATTAATACAGGCCAAACAGCTGCTATTAATAGCCTGCTTTAGCAGGGATAATTAAATCACTTTGAAAGTTTTGAGGCAGAGGACATTTCAGCTCCCCAACACAATCAGATATTTAACTCGCATGAGAAAGATAGTCAAGAGTAAAGACACTTCAGCTCTGCAATAAAGTTATACCAATTCAACAAATATCCACTGCATCTGGTTCATAGATCAAGGAGTGTATTTTTTCCAAGAGAATCCTTGGTCATACATTAGCAAAGAAAGTAAACTTGGATGTAGCACATGTAAAAATGTGTCATCTCTTGGTCTTCATACTGGCGTAGGACTTCAAATCAGCACAGAATGGACTTTGGGTACAGTCATTGCAAGTGATCCAAAACCCTTGTGAAGGAATATTTACAAACATTAAAACTCAGAAGCTCATAAAATGGCTACCATTATTTTGACTGAGAAGGAAACTGGAAAACTTGAGAAGAGTCTGGGTAAAGCAACTAATAGGGCCTATTGTATCTAACTTATATCAACAATAATCAACATTTTCCCAAGTACCATGACCTCCTTCAACTCCAAGAAATCATTGGTGCCAATCTGGGAGCAACATTGCATGGTAGATCAACTTGCATGGATGTGATTGATAGTATAGCATCAATAATGAGGCAGAGACCTTGTGAGGGAATAATTAACAAGAAGATGATTTTCTTTACTATTGATGGTACCTAGATGTTTATCATGTCTTGAGTCGCAGTCTTTTTCTGAGCTACATTTCGAGAGTTACTTCTCCCATCTTCAGGCCAATCTTCTCCGATCTTCTCCCATCTTTACTATTGTTGATGAGTCAACATCTATTTCAAGGATGTCATGCCTTATTCTGTACCGGTATACATATTCATTCCATAGTGGATACAGGGAGCCCCCGCAAGTATTTTTTAGACCTCTGTGAATCAAACAGGAAGGACGCGGAAACTGCCTGTACTACTCTTCTTGAGCCTCTTAAAAAACATGGATTCAGCAGGGTATATATAGCACAGCATTTGTATTTTTGTGTGACATCTGGACTTATAGTGTCCTTTTTTATGACATTTATCACAATAAGCATTTAATGCTGAGCATTTGTCATTGTGTGGATATGGCCCACCTCAGCCATAACATGCCTTTTTCATGTGAATTGTTTTGTGGATGATTGCTTTGACTTCTGTATCAACTACGTGAGCATCACTGACAAGTTGAGCATTTTCTCTCATCATCATAAATTTTTTTGACTGTATCCATTTGTGTTTGTAAATCATGTAACTGATATTCACTTCTGTCAGTTGCCCTAGCACTATCAAGACATTCTGTCAACTTTTAGTTATCTCTCATTGCCCTTTTCTTTAAATTTATATCATTACAATTGTTAACCATACAGGGCAGTTGCAATAGATCTACTATTTCCTCTTTATTGAATTGGTCAAAACTCAACTCTGCTATCTTTGTTTTTACACATAAATTAAAACTGTTTATGGATCCATTAAGAGCTTGAGTAATTTGATGCAGTGCATTCATGCAATGCATTCATTTCATGCATGCATCCAATGTTTATTTTTGGCTTCAAATAACTATTCAGAGCCACTGCAATGTTCATATAAGAGTTTGACCTAACTTAAAGTAATAGCAATGTCAAGGTGTTATAAGCCTAATATAATGTTGCAAGAGCTGGCATTTTTCATCTGCATCAATGATCTTCATGGCTTAAAACATGGCTTCTAAGTCCTCAAGCCAGTTTTCCAATTTGACATAGTACTGGGGTCATCCATTATATTAAATTCTTGATCATTTGGAAGGGAAGTGTTTGCCATTACTACAACAAAGAATAGCAACTTGAATGGTTAAATGATATTTGTTTCAGATTTAAACTCTTCAAAATGTTCTGAGCACGTAAATTTTGCACTGTATTAAATGAAATACAGAAACAAACAGACCAGTTTTATGTGACTTCATGCACCATTGTCAGTCTTCTTTCTTCTTGAACTAACTTTCCAGATGTCTTCTTCAGTTTCATCTAGCAGTCCTGGCTACTCCAATTTATCTCATCACCAGTGTAATATTTCTTATTTTCAATCAACATTATCTTCTCGCCATAGACTTTCTTTACATATTGCCTATAAACAAGTGTGCATATTTAACATTGCAGTTGAGCTCATCTCAAAGCTATTATTTAAAGTATGGCTACCAGCATAGCTGAATTTTGCCTTGAGTTGTAGTATTTAAGCCCACAGCAGTAATGATAGAGAGGTTGCCAGCACTTTCAGTTTTTAAACCTTATCAACCAAGAAAACCATCAATGAATCATATTATTAAGTTGTCAGAACCCCATATGTTGAAAATGGACAGGACAGTCCATCATTTGTTACATATAACTACAAGTAGATAAATATTGCAACTACAGTAAGCACAGGATATCTGAACTTCTTATATTACTTTTCTTCATATTTATAAATGCTCTTTCAACTGTAAGTTGTAAGAACGTTCTGCTGCCATTAGAGACATAAATATATCTTAGAAGCAGCATGGTACAATGGCAGCTTAGGTACTGGTATTTTTTTAAAACAGCAATACATAATGATATTTTAACTCAAGCAGAGTGTCAAAGTATTTGTCATTTGTTAAAATGAGATTCTTTATCAAGCCTGGAAGACTAGATTTTTCTCTCAAGTTATTGCTGCAAAGTCTATCTCAAGTTTTACCAGCTGTGTTATTGAACATTTTAATAAAATCACACTTGTTAGGTGGGTACCAAATCTATCAAAAAGGTCCATTTTATTCTGGTTTAATCATTACTGGCCATTTGTAAGTATTGTTTACTTGCTACTTGTATTGTGGAGAGTTCACTATGAAGATTCTATATACTTATTTAGAGCCAATCATGAAGAGGTGGAAATCTCCTCTACCATTACAGGGATATTTGAATATGTTATATGTTAAGAACTTGGCTGTGTTTGATCTTGATATTGTTCAATTTTTGCCTTCACAGTGATAGGTGCATTATTGTTATTATTGTTATCAACTTGATTTTTATTATGCAAAGGACAAGAGGAACATTACTTCGTCTACATTTACCTTCCTTACAGAGGGATCTATTTTTTTGCAACAAAGATCGTTGAACTGAAGTAAAATGACACAGTTTGAGCCTTGCCAGTTTCTATTTTGCCATTGTTTTGGCAATTTTCATTTTACTATAATAAAATTAGAAACTCAAGCATGAGTAGAATTGGTAACTGATGAGAGCCTTCCATGAGAGGCAAATGGTGAGAAGTCATTTGAGCATGTCTTGAACCTATTGTTGGAATTTTAAAGTTGCTCCCTAGCGAAAAATGTTGTGGAGATAGAAGCAAAAAGCTTGCAGGAAAGAAAGCTCAGCAAGTTGCCACCAAGTTTAGTGAAGCTGTTGCAAATTCTTTTGCAGAGCCATCTATTATTGTAAATACAAGGGGGAAAAGAAAAACATTGTGATAACTACATGAGATTAATGCATTTGATAAAAGAGAAAGTGCAATCAACTAGTGACAGAAAGGATTGGGTTTGACTACTTTCCTTTGATCCTGAAAATTGGTAAAATGAAGGAAAGAATGAGAGGAATGAGAGAATGGAAAGGTCTTAAGTGAAACAAACTACACTCTTAGACAAGCTGAAGCATCATGACAAAATAAAGGGGTACTTTTAATTACTATGAAGATCCGTACACCAAGGAACCAGTAAAGAAAGAAAAGGTATGATGTGAGTTGTCAGTGTCTAGGGAAAAAAGACTGTTACTGTTAGGTTTGAGTATGACTCTAAGGAGAGGTTTGAAAATGGGTGTTGCTTTTCACTTCAAACTGAAACACTTGAGAACTGCATGCTCCTTTTAAAATCAGAATACCCTAAGGCAAAATTAGTTTCCAAATTTGCTGGCTTAAGACAAAAATGGTTTATTGTGAAAAAGTGATACTAATTTAAAATTCATTCACCCCAAGTTCCACACGCTGTGTTTTTATGCCAAAGCCTAATGAAGCATGTTTAATTTCAGTTAATGATGTCCTAAAAAATGTCAATTTACCCTCAACCTCCAGCACATTTTGTTTCATAGATTCAACATCAATGACATCAAGACATAAAAGATATTTAAAATCAATTCTTTATCTGTACTATCTGGAAATATCTTGAAATATCAATAATCAGTTTGATGGAAATATTGAAAAGTGTTGTATCTCAACAAGTTCACTAATATTCAAATTTTCAAGAAATGACTTAAGCATGTTTTGCTGCATAGTAAAAGTATCAATGGGGTTGAGGATTCTGAGCAGCTACAGACACAGTATTGTACTTACCAGGGATTGATATAGTACTTAGTGGCATTACTTATTTTAGTTTTGATTATGAAGAAAGGGAATAGGAAAGTAAAAAACATTGGTTGACTTAAGAATTACTATGTATAATAAACTATTTGGAGAAAACTTGCCATGGCAACGGTAGGGAACAGATAAAGAAAGTCACAGCACTCTGCCAAATAGTAGACAGTAGCCAAGTTCTCAATCATTGAAGGGTTGATGTAGATATTGTAGTAAGGACAGGGCAAGGAGAGAACTGAAATATTATTGTGGAGTATGTTGCCAGAAGAAGAATCAAATGGAACGGATTGATATTTGTCCACAGTGCTTTTGTAGAGTACCATCAATCAATTAATGAAGAATAAACTGTTTGATAATTAGGAGGGAAGATAAGAGCAAATAAAATATTATTAGACATTTTGCTATCAGCAGCATGAAGAGCCATGTCAACAGTCACAAGCCAGTCACACCAAATGACCAGGTCATTGATATAAAATAGAATGGTTTGGTGATACTTGCAATAAAAGGTATGAATTTGATGATGTAATTACTATTTGTTAGTGATCCCTACTAGGATACTTTTTATTTTACAAAGTATTGGACATTTTCATTTTACACTGCTGCATTCACTACAGGATCATTGAACTGGCAGTATAGAATCTAGAGAATTGATATATCATATCACATTTCCTAAAGCCTATAGAGCTGTCTTTACCAATCTAGTGCATCAAAAGTTAGTCTATCTAATCTAAGGTGGTCTTTGATAAGAGGCACATGATTTTATAAAGAGGAGACTTGTAGCACCATTGTGGTGTGGAATGACCACAAATATGACCAAGACCAAGTGCTTTCAAATCATGAACATCATAACAGAATGCAAAGATCTGAAACAGATCTGAAGCATCATGGGATGGGAATCAAGAGTAAATGTTGATTAGATCAGAAACACAACATGTATTGCATCAACAGTCGATTATCAGAGTAGATATAATATTGAGACTTATTTATTACAGGAAGTATCCAAAGTGTTTTACATATTATCATATCTTATAGTCATTTAAAGGGCTTGTTAAATTTGCTTTTTAACTAAAGACTCATTTTTAAGTTGAATTAAAAAGCAAGCTGTAGTATGTACAATTTAAATTTATATATCTTAGATATCTTAGATATAAAAACATTAAAGGCTATTGTTCATTATAAAGACACAAATTGTCAGACATTGTAGCCAGTTGTTTGATGGGAAAAGAATGAGCATTATTTTCATACAGAGGGTCGTTATGTGTTGGGAGCCTTGCAAAAAAGTTAATGGTAGTAATGTAGATACACATAAAGACATAGAGAAACACACAAAGACATAAAAAATTGAAGTACAGTTTCCAGTGGGTGATAACCAGCAAACGCAAACATTGCTAGCCACTAGCAGTGTGTCAGTGATGGCTAATGAGAGCTACCAAACAGAGCAATTGATGGAAGTATTAACTATTAACTAGTAACTATCTGTTTGTCTTCATTGCTGAAGTCTGTATTTTACTCTTTTTCACAATGGGCTTCGAAGAGGAAGATCTGGTGTTGGTTTGCACCTCATTGACACAAAGTGGTAAAAAGAACTGTTGGCTTTTGGCTACTCTTTTCTACCAAAGTGGGGAGCAATTAGGCTGGCTCAAGAATTTAGTTTAGAATTTCAAGTTGGTGATTAAGGATATTATTTATTGGTTTTAATTGCTAAGTTTGTTAGGAAAATTGGCCATTATTACTTATTATATTTAGCTACTGGCAGCCCTCCCTTGTCATATGTAGCCTGATAACAAGTCCAGCACTTATGATATTTCTTTTTTGTTTGTGATGCAGGCGCTTGTATTTATATGAGCAAAAACTCAGGAGAAGCATAGAATATTGTAAATGTAAAAACCCCGTCAGGCACAATCAATGTGAACAGTTGATTTTTTACCTGCAGACATATTTGGGTTTTTCTGAAAGAATGTCTATTCTTTGAAATAGATGCAAAATAGACTCATGCAGTACATAGGAAGAGGGTTGTAGGTTGTGAAGGTAGATGGATAAATGACATTTGACAACATTTTCAATTGCACAAGTAAGTGTGTACTGGGTACCTGATTGATTATGCACTGCAATTTTCCTCATGGCAAAGTTTGAAGGGTAGATACTATGTGTTGCGTAAAAAATAACTTTTCTGTCTGTCTCTTGTTTCTATTTCTTATGTTTCTGTCTGTCTTGCTGACTGTCTTATGTTTCTATTTATGGACAGGACCCCTCAGGGAAAGATGTATTTGAGACTGGTGGTGAGAATGTACAACAACACAAAGGGTTTGACCAGGTGAGCTATTAGAAAATGGTGGTATTACAAATAGAAGTTATTTGCAACCTTTTATTAACATTTTAATATAGGTTTTTAGTTTCCTTTTTTAATTCTCATCAATTCCACTCCTCCTAAAACAACTTGTGGGTGATTACAGGCTTCCTCCAAGAATATTAGGGCATTAGTATTCATGCTAATGTGGTTAGTTGGTTTTTGTATACCACCTATAGAAGTGAAATGTTTGATGTTATGTTTTTATTTAAACCATATTAAGTTTAAGTGTCAAGAATAATCTTACAAAAGTTTTCTATTAACGGCAGCTCCTCAGTATGGCAAACAAAGAGATGCCCCCAAATATTTCTGTGGGGTGTGAACATCAGTGTTTTCATAACATAAATTTCAGATACCCTTCATCAAACTTTTGATGCAAAACTTTGCAGGCAATTTTGAAAACTATGTGATAAACGTGACCCATATGTCTACTATTAGGGAAATATTTTCCCACATGTGACTGCCATAGATCAAAGTGGCTGTTGTAAGATTGTAACAATATAATTTGTAGTAGGGGAAATTTACCATCTGTACTAGTAGGCAGCATGTGTTTTCCCTCTTTTTATTTTATGTTACCATTTTGTTGGTGGTAGTCAATGCCAATTGGGTACTAGTCAAAGGCCCTTCCTCCCCATTACACAATGACTCATTGCCATTGATAATTTTTTATGTAGGATGAATTGCATAGTGAGTCTGTAGAGCATTTTCGAGTCAATCAAGGAAAGGCCTTTGGTGCATTCAAAGATAAATACGTGGATTCGTCAGAGCTTGGTAAGTGTGGTTCATACCTGAAATTATCTTCTCCCGTACAACAAACAGTCACAAAGTACATTAAAACTTTTTTATGTTAGCCTTAATCGTGCGAATGTATCATGATGTGTGAAAGTCGATGAGTTTTAGGTAGCAGGATGTAATAATAAGTTTAATGATGATTTATAGATAATAATAAGAAGGATGGAATTTGGAGACCAAAAATTATATGTACTTTAAACCATGAGTTAACTACTTTAGTAGCAATTGAAATGTGTTGATGACCTTTTTGCACGTTTATTTAAAGACTGCTGTTATACAAATCTTATAACTAGTTTGAAGGGATACTAGAGAAAAGTGGAAGTATCACTACCGGGATCCGAACCAGGGACCTGGAACCCAGGACAGCTCTCTACAACACTTTCTACTTTCAATGGGCTGTAGACAGCATGATGGGACAGATGACAGTCCTTCTATGGTCAAGATACATAGCACGGAGAGGCTGGTCTCTTAAATTGCGTACAGCTGGATACGATGTCCACCGATGAAGTATCAGGAGCTAATGTGGCGACTAGAGTAAAGTGAACTATGTTATTACCAGGTCACCAAAACTCAGTTGGCAGAGCAGCATGCCGCAAATGGGTGGGTCCTGGGTTCGAATCCGGGTAGTGAAATTCTCACTTTCTCTAGTATCTCTTCCATTTTGATATTTTCAAATCCTGGCTTCTCAATAACAAATCTTATAACTTGCACACTAAATCTTATTCTTGTACATAAGTAGATGGCTGGTTGTAAGAGTTTAAGATAGCGGTCAGAAGTGAGGTTTTTGGTTGCTAAAGACTTTGGATTTGGAAGAAAGGGTAGGGTCATTGCAGTTCAACCCCAAGTGAGCCAAGAAGCTCCCAATGAGCCAAGAAGCTCTCCATGAGCCATAAAGCTCCCCAAATGAGCAAAGAACCCCAAATGAGCCAAGAAAGATTTTTAAAGGATGCTTATGCTGGTGCAGGTGCTGGTGCTAATTATGATGGTGATTGTATTCATATAATTCAATTGATGGTTCAATGAGCAGTAAACAAATCTCAGTTGTTGCCAGACTACCATATGGTGTTTTATACCTATTCATCGATTGGGCTGGAGAAGTTATAAAAACATTTTCCTAGCCTTTTCATAATGATCAAATATGGTGTCGCTGCTGTAATGTAGCTAGCATTGATATCTGTCTAAATATTATGACTGAGTCAAGCTCCTTAATTTTCTTTGTAGATTTCTCTGAACGACTAGGGGCCTACAGCAGAACTGGCTATGAAAGTAAAACTGTTTATGAGATAGTAAGTTTTGATAAGAATCAGTAAATAAGAGGTTTGATTTATTTCTTGGACCCAGATTTGTTTTCCTATCTTGTGTTCCATTTTCTAGTCTATTTTTAATGACATTGTTGGTTTTTCCTTCCACTCTTATCCTCACATCGATCCGTGATTCGTTACTTTTGCCTGTTTTTCCCCCATCATTTTCCTTCCTCTCCCGCAGGTGAATAACTAAATAATATTTTCTTGCATCAGCCAGTTTGAGTGTTTGGCTGCCCATAGCCTTATGGAGGTTTTTTTCAGGAAGCGAGTATTACTGTAAGAGCAAAGGGACAATAAATGTTATTGTCTTTATTGGTTTTATTCTAGCACTTTCTTAGTGAATGCATAATCGGAAACGGTGAAAAGCAACCCTAGATCCATTTCACAGCGATGAAACCAAGAGAAACGGCCATCTTGATTTATTGACTTATTTACGTCTAGAGCATTTTGAAAACGTTTTAGTATCGTAATTCCCCAAACTATTACTTATGGCAGCATTCAAATATATTTGTTGGGTTGAAAGGCCCTTTCAGCTTTTGAGAATGGACTACTTTTACTGTATAAAGGTATTTTGCACGCCCCAAATTACTATTCAACGAGAAGTTTTCAGTATCCTGTCATCCGTTTACTCCCCTGCAACCACCCATTCATAGTGGCTGATACTGTTCTGGTTGCTTCATGTGAAAGAAGGAAAGAGGTGTCAGTAACGTGAGAAATTTTGATGATGGGCGTGGAGACCCAAATATTAATTAAAACTTTTGATGATGTCTTCTTGTCTCAGCCTGGTTTAATAATGACGAGTCCTATCTGAGAATCGACGTAGAAGTGCTCAATGATTTGATCAACAAGTTTGCTGGCTGTTGATTTTTGGAAGTGGCTGAGAAGAACAAAGCCACTCGTACCATTTACGTGTTTTTCCAGTATCCTCAGCGTATCCCGGAATGACATGGCCAGGGTTTGCAAACACAGCTAAAATCAATTCGAATGTTTGAAAGTTTTAATAGCCCCTTGCCCCTAATATTACTTTAATGGACTGCCGCGGAGAGACAATTGCCCAAGATTCACGGCGTTGAGGCTGAAGCGCGAACGATGATACTGAAAGCTATCTCTTAGACCGCTCGGTCGAAAACAGTACTATAAACAGAGGCATGGTAAATGAATGCGAGTTATGTTATGAAATCACATGCGCTTTCCCATTTATTTTTATGATAAGATCACCAAGTAAAATATTTAAATTTTAGTTGTGGACGGATATCATTCTGTTCCACGCCAATACTTTTGTTGTTAGAGTTTTAAAGCAGCCATACCTGAAGTAGATTTCATGTAGAGATTCCATGTTATAGGCGGCAAGAAAATCAACAAAGACAGAATATCTGTTTTGCCATTTTTATATATTTACATCCTTATTTTCGTTTAATGATCATTAGTAATTTGGAGATAGTCAGTAATGCTGAGGAGCGTGTGGCCGTGTGGTCTCAAAGCTTGCTTTGAAAGCCACCGACCCCGGGTTCGATTCCAGCGCTGGGAAGCTTTGACAACTTCTCTTTGCCATAGTCACGGGGCCCACCCAGTCCATGTG
>JAAAKL020011343.1:0-13727 GCA_010016065.2 Carybdea cf. marsupialis auct. non (Linnaeus, 1758) | reverse complement strand
ACATACATACATACATACATACATACATACATACATACATACATACATACATACATACATACATACATACATACAGACAGACATGCGTACATACATTTCACTCCATCCGTCCATCCATCTCCATAACCTCGTCCAATCACATTGTGTAAGATCTTTTCTGATAGAATAAAACCAGGCTCTCAACTGGTTCTGAGTGCTTACTTCACAAGCAGATAAATGCGAATCGCTGCATGACGAACGGATGGAGTCATTTACGTAACGTTCTCAAATAGAGCTCATAGTGAGCTCTGACATTGGTAAGACGTGACAGTTTAAAAAAATTCAAGTTCTGTGCAGAAATCTAAGTGCTTTGAAGCAGGAGGGTGTCAAAGGTAACTGAAACGTATTCTTTTTGTCACCTGTAGTACCGTTCCAGGGTTGTTCGCAATCAGCCGAAGATGGGTTACCATTGAACATTAATTCATCAGGTACAGTAGTTGGTCTAGGTACCTAAGCATTTTTTTTTGTGATGACATATGACATTATGTTGCCTTTTGCATTGTACCTGATTGGCATAATGGAGGTGACGTACGACGTGAGTCGAAGAATCGGTAGTACGATTTATGTTGACTCGACAATAGAAGTTTTCTTTTGACATCAAGTTTAATCCCGGCGCAGCCATCGACACCAGACTCCATCGCGGCTGCTCTTATTAGCATTAGTGACAACCTGGTAAATTTTAGAAGGTTCACGAACTCTTTTGTTTTAAACTCACTTAACAAGGCCTAGTAGGCCTATACCTCTGAAGCTTTTGACATACCCTTGTGTACTTATTTTACTGGCGCTTTATGCTAAATTCGTGATATATTTTGGGGGGTGTTTATTGGAATGAAAATCTATCAAATATTGCCACGTCTGAGTAAAGAGTTATTTTGCGTTGTTATTAACATGAAAAGTTAAATTTGTTACAGTCTAAAATGGCATGCAGGAAACTATGGTTTTTACGACCATTTTAAAAGGTGTAAATATATGACTAGCAGTCTGCTTTTTTTCCAAATAAAGGGGGGTTTTCAGTTCAAATATACAAGAAGCAAAAAGCACAAACTGTCAGCAGGAGACTTTTCCTTGCAAGCTATGCAATACAGAAGACTGATAGAGGGGGGAACACTCTCACTTGAATTTGCAATATTTTGCAGTCAACATTATTGTTAAAGAAAATCGAAAATTGCTCTTATCAATTCACATGGGTATGCTGCAATAGCTGAAAATGCAGATTGACGTAATTACACAGTGATACTTCAGACAGTAGGCAGTAGCTCGGAAGATTTGACTTCTTCCCCAAAACCTATGGGGAGGGATTCGGCTGATTCTTCTTTGCCATCAGTGCCTTTGTTTCTATTTGCCTTGCGTTAATGCAGTCAAGTTTACAGTATGATCGTTTCTTGTTATTTCCAGACTTGCCAACAGGACAAGCTGGCAATCTATTGGCAGCGCTGGCACGGAAACAACAGCAACAGCAAACGCCGCAATCGGCTCACCAGCAACCATCACCATCGGCAATCCCGAATTTGGAGGCCAGTATACTGAACGCGGCAGCTCCAGGATGGAATGGACCCAATCAATTTCCTTTCAGCCATCTTTCACAAGGACAAATTCAGGGCGCCGATCAGGGCTACCCGTTTCTTGATTCTACAACAAGTCCGGATGGACAACCAAATCAACAATCGGCGCAACAAGGACAACGACAACCCCAACGACCGACTTCAAATTTGTCGGGAGAAACGGGTTTACCTACATATGCACAGCTTCAGGTCTCGGACTACGGTCGACAGTTTCTGTTGCCGAGAAATTCGGTGTATAGCGACCAAAATACAACAGGACGCAATCAAATGTTCTACGCTGTACCTGCGACGAATCTGAATGTTCGGGGTCAGCAGCAACAAGCACCTCAGCAACAAGCACCGCAACAGCAGCAACAGCAAGCAGCCCTGCAAAGTATGATGGGCTTCGACCAACAACAGCAACAACAGCAACAGCTGCAGCGACAGACTGATATGAACTATCAGTATTTTTAAAAAGAATAATTGTGGTAATGGTTACTGTTTGATACAGAGTTTGTGCTGTAATTACTACCGTTTTATCAATTGTAGGGCCGTTTTGTTTTAAACTTAGGTGAAATGATAGTGCTGTGTGGTACTCGGGATGATAAAGAAAGGCACGTTAAGAGGCAGAGAGCGTCAGGGCAAGTAGACTAGTGTGAGCATGATCAAGGACAAAAAGGTGGGAGTGGCGTAACGATTTCAGAGATGAAAATGTTAAGTACGAATTATATGTTGCCCCGGGAAGTAATAGGGTGCAACTTCGCTTCTTACTTTAACTGTTTTTAAGCAAATGGCAGCGAGGTAGCGTCATGTAAGGAGGTCTTGCATTGTTATGGCAACCTAGAACCAGTCCGCATTTCGTAATCTCAAGTCGTCTTTGTCAGAATTTAATAAATTATTAGCTGCTAAGATCTTTTATAGATACGCAGAATGAACGGGCTTCAGCTTATGGTGGATAAAGTTTTAGGCGGCTGTATGTATACGGTTTCAGAGCTGAAGATGTCGGATAGGCTCAGGCCATCAGCAGCAGCCCTGATAGATTCATTTAGTACGGAACGGACAGCTTTTGATACCGGATTCGTTTGCTGTTATGTGATAACCAAATGCTTCTGAATATCTTAACATTTCTGTTGCTACTGCTTAGTTGACCATAACAAGTGTGATATTTGAATTTCACAATGCTTTATTCGCCAGGAGTGGTTCTGTTTCAAAGCATCAAATGAATAGCCGTGATCAAGCAGTAGCAAGGGCCCCTGAGTACATCTTATAAGGTTTGGGTTCATTTTCACTACTGGGGTAGTTTGGTACCAGGTAGGCCACATATGTGTATCGGATGGCGCAAGTACTGTGTAACTGAAAGACCTCTTTGGTATGAACAGCTACCCGGTGCTCAAGCAGTCCGGTACAATGTAACCGAGGCCTACGATCCCTTGGAGTAAAACGGACGCAATCATATCGTAAAGTATCCGTGTTGAGTTATTGCGTCCTTAGAGAACGACCAAGTAGAAGGAAACTTAGGAAGGATACTATTTTTGCAAAATCGTATTTTGCATGATGTGTACGGCTCTAGGGGGGTGTGGGGGCGTAGTGGTGAATATCAAACTTAAGTAGGCCCAATTTTACAATCATAACAGTTTGTTGGTCACCCGTAATAGGTGTTTACTGTGATTGGCTAAGTAGTGCGGTAGATAAACACGAAAAATGTTTCGTCTATTTTTATTACTAACTTTCCGGTTAAGCCTCCGGTAACGTCATACTTTATTCCTTGTTTTACGCAGTGTCTATGTAGGAAACTATACGCTATACACTTGCGGGTAATGTGAAGTAAAACACGGAGCGAATTTTACTTGGTCAAATTTATATTTGTCGTTTTATATCTTACTGACTTGAGGTCTCCTTGAAGTATGAACACTTCTTGGTGGGGCCGCGTGGAAGCGTCTTCGCCAAGTTTTAAGCAGACCTCGTATAATGTGATATGAAGGGCAGGGAAAAGGGAGATAGATCCATAGCGTAAAGATAAAATCAACTCAAAGTAGGTTTAGATTAATGAAAGGTCAAGGAGTAATTAAAGCATTGATATGTAGGACATCGAATGGACCCTTCTTAGAATTTGCACTGGCACTATAAATAGACTAGGTTCAATATGGCTTGTTTGTTTTTATTTAAGCATGTGTTTTGCTTTCAGGCCGGTTGTCTTTTTGACTGTAAAACAATTGAGAAAGTGTTTCTGATCGGGAAGTATGTCCTATAAAGGAATTACTGCCACCTTTCTATCTTCGATGCAGTGTAACCGTCCAGCCCAACCCAACCCAGGTTAATGCTCAAAATTTATCACGCTTATTTGTTTATGCAGAAGAAAAGGAAAATTACTTGCCACCGGCAAATCTTCCGATGCAGTATAATTTAATGTCTAGTAAGCAAGCTATTACCCTAAAGGTTGAGATCTTGAAAAGAGCTCACACTGTGGCGAGGAATAATTTTACATCCAGTCAAGAACAGCAACTACTACATCAACGCCTTTTAAGTAGAAGAAACCGTTTAAGAACCTCGCAACCCAATTTGATAACTAAACTGTAACACCTTTATTCTGTCCATGGTAGCACTCACTCATAGCTCAATGCTCTGTTATCTATGTTTTAAATTACTCCACATTTTAGCACAATGAGGTTCCGCTGTTCTACTGTCTTGACCGGTATTACATCATTGGTGAAAAGTTGTCAAATGCGTGGGTTAACTGTGCAGATGTTAAGTTCCTATTTCGCTTTTACTCTGCTCTGAAACCTCTGCCTTACCCTATTCTGGATGGTTAACTGCCAGATGGCAATGGACTGGATGTTGATCTTTCGAGTGGTAGCTGGCCAGTTGTCAAACTTCGAGGGGGTAATTTCCCGTATGTTAATCTTCGTGGTAGTAATTCCCAAGATGTTTATCTTTTCCAAATGTTCATTGGACGGGGGTTAAACTTCCCGGAAGTAATAACCCAGTTGCTAAACGTTCAGGTGGTAGTTGTCCGGTTTTAAAACCTGTAGTTGTTGATTGTCTTGATATTTAGGGTCTAATTACCGATTGCCCATAGTTTAGTGGTTCATGTTGTTAACTATCCGGATGTCAAACGTCTGCACGGCAGTTCTTTAGATGCCAAATGTTTTGATGGTCATTCCTCGGGTATGAAACGTTAGGGTGGCAGTTGGCGGAATTCGAAACGTCCTTGTCGGAATTGTCCCGGTATGAGATATCAAGTTAGTGAGTGTAAACTACTCGGCTGGTAATTAACTGCACGCTGCCAGTCTTTGTTAACGTTATGTTATTGGGCTGAACTGTATTCTTGTGGGTGGTAAACGTCTTTCCAGTAATTACCTAGATGATAAATGTCTAGATAACCACTGACCAAGTGTTAAATGTTTGAGCGGTAACCGCATTTAATTGCAGATTTCTGATTTTATTTTTGGACACATTACCTCTCAGGAGACCAGTTCATTGTTAAATAGACTAACAGTTTTCCAGCGGAAGATCAAAGGGGGTTGTCGTGGGGTAGCAGTAAATGTGAGCAATAAATAGCCCATGTGCGCACAAGTAGGGCAATGTACGTGACAATTATTCTCTCCAAACGTCGTGAGTCTTGCGATGCCCATTTAGGACAAGAAAGACCAGCTTGCTTATTGCATTTAATGCCAGTTGTTGCTTGTTCTGCCAAGATTGGAGCTAGCAAATAGTTGCAGTATCAGGTTTTATGCAAGTGGGTATGACCTAGGTATGACCCAAGAGCCATCCTTTTGGGAAGGGATTAAAATCGTGGAGTCATTTTGGAATTATTGCTGCAAATTGATCGAAGTGCTAGCGGTTGGATTCTCCACCTTTTTGTCAGTAGCACGTTAAGGGTTTTGTTATTTGTTAGTGTTATGGTACTAGATGCAACTAAGTCATAAGGGTCTCAGACAAAGCTGTATCATTTCTCGTATTTTGTTATTGGTGGTGGTAATACAGAGCTTTGATCTACTGTGTATGTTGATACCAGTTTTAAATGGCAATCAGCCTATACTGCGGAGGAGGTTCTAGATCGCAGATAATTTTATAGGGTGCGGGATGGATAAGGAATGCAAGAAGCAGGCCTTTTTGCCCCCCCCCCCCCCCTTCCTTATTACTAAAATAGGAACGTCACATCAAGTTACTAAAGAGTTGCTAGAGCTTGGGTCACGTTTTGAGAGTTCCGCTTGATGTCTTAAACGTTGTGAACTGGTGTTTTCAGTTTCTTTGATGAAGGAGTTTATTGGTCTGCCTTTTAGGCAATGTCAGTGTTTAAGCAGTCGGGTCTTTCTGGCTATGGCTATTTGAGTGGTCAGAGAAAGTATTTAGTAATCTTCTTTACGCTTACCTAAATGTAATTAAGTACAATAGTAACCATTAGCCTTACATAAAACATTTGACATCGCAATGTTTGCCTTCAAAAAGATTTCAAAGGCAAACCGCTTTCCCCGCATGGTTTGAATAGCGTTTGCCGGTGCGTTGGGGCAACTTAAATTACCTTAGGCTTTTTGTACAATTTCTTAAATGACGAATTTACAAAACTTTCGGAAAGCAGTGTCGACGCCCTAAATTGGCACCCATTGTTCTTCTTTCGCTCTTGTTTCGCTTTTGAATATTTTAAAGGCACCTGAGGGAAAGTTGGACAGTAGAAGCAAGGCTGTTTTATAGACTTAATCCACACTGTCTTGGTGCTTTGTGGCATAGCCAAATGTCATTACGCTTGTAGACCTCAACCAATTCTTGTTATACACGCTTTTGTAAGCAGCATAACATGTTAGCTGAGGCTCGTAGTTACCTAAGCCCCTCTCCTTTACAGGCTCAGTATGTTGGTTTTTTTGTTGTTTTTTTAGTAGGCGTAGTACCATACCATACCATACCATTGCTGATTAAATGTTACCTGTTGACTGTCGGTAAGACCAAGCTCGCGTGCTTGTGTATTAAGACAGACGTGTCCCAGACAAATTTTTGTGTTTTTTATCACTATTTTCTTCTTCTTGGCTTTGTATCCCGAGAGGGGGGGGCGCTGTGGGGTTTTGTCCGGGGTTTGTTTGTTCTTGGTCGAAGCCGCTCCAAGTGGAACTTGAGGATTTTTTTTAACATTCTAGCTTCACGCTGCTTATAAAGAGTTTCTTATTAAAAGAAAGCGTGTACCGTTAAAATAGCGGTGACAAGCTGCCGTTCTAGAAACATGTTACGTTATGAGAGGTGACTTGAGTATGATTTTATAGACATATTACATAGGTAGTTTTCACCCCGAGCAGTTGCTTTTTGTAGCAAAACTATGTATGTGCCGTATATTGTGATACGTGCCTTCCCATCTTAATTGGACTTGTACGTTTTATGGTAAAGTACGAATACAATTGTTAATGTTTAAAATAATACGAATTATACAACGACTTTCGCAGCACTATAGTAGTTGTAGCTTACAATACACTACATACCATTTCCCTCCGGTAAGCTTATTGTCAGACACTTGTTACGTATCTTAATGTTGCTTTGTATATAATTGATATTTTGGTCTCTTTTCACGCCTTATGATCTCATGTAAAGCGGTGGCTCGTGATAGGCACCCTACTGTGGATTTCCAGCCCCTTTGATATTGCGGCCAAGCTTTTCATCACATCTTAAGCTGCAATTTGACTTGACTTTCGATGCGTGCTCTCATATGATTCCTTGCAACCAAGTTATTTAACCAAGGTTAACACTTAACTTATTTCCAGAATCAGTCAGTACTTTCCCACTTCTCGGACTGTATTATACAGGTTGCAGGCCAGTTAATTGCGAGGCCAATGTATGTGAAATGTTCCCGTAATCATACACAGAGTTCACAGCTAACATCGAAAGCCCCATTAAATTGTAACCTCTGAATTGATTCTTTGGAAACACCGATCGTTAGTGAGTGGACTTTAAAGACAGGGAATGTAATTGCGCGAAAGAGTCAAGTTGGGAACTCGAACTGATGTACTGTTTAATCTTTAATCTTACTGTTACTGAGTGGGAAACCAAGATAAACGACTTAAATAAATTATCGTTATACCAGTAAGAGGCCAAAACGTAGAAGCCCACTTACCAAGTATGTAACATTACCTTCTACTACGAAGTACTAAGCGTGAGCCTTACACTATTTGTACAGGTATTGACGAGCTTGTTTGAGGGAATGTGGTACCTACATGTCATACTTTGATTGTAAATAGTACACTGCTAATCAGATGAGATACAGGAACAAAGTTAAAAATTGATTCTTCTCTGTTGTCTAGAATTTTCTTTAGTATTACCTTTTCCTCTTAAGATCACCCGAGTTTGAATACCAGAAATGGCGATAGTAGGTACTCAAATATGCAGAGGCTGCGCTCCTTTACCACTTTACCTGTGTGGTAACCTTTTCCGTAATATTTTGGTACCGTTTCTTCACAGGCAGCCCTGTTTCTCAACCAGGAGCAGTAACTTAAATTTGGTCAGGTAGTGAGCAACGTGGGTAGAGGATTACCCTGTGAGGAGCTTATTTTCTGCGACATTGGAAGGACGAAATATCAAGTGGTGAGAGTATGCCAAGTGAAATGTGAAGTGTTAAGGGCAAGATCAGTGCCACATTACATAATGAAAAAAAAGTAATGGAGTTGTTCTTGATACCTCTGTCTGGGTAGTCGCTACTGTCGAAAGAAACGCCAAGTTGTAGTAAGAGAGATAAGGAAATAAGAATAAGAAAATCTATATCTACATTTGGTGCAATGTTCTTAACAGGAACAATATCTTAGGAGGCGGGAAAATGTGCTTAACAGGTTAATTGTACGGAAAGAAGTATGGGGTTGAGCACGATCAAGAACTTCATATCTCTTAAAAGTCAACGAATGAGGCGATATAATCTGCAACTTATTTGGTCTGATGGGAACAGTATTATAGTGATTGATGCAGATACGGGGAAAGAGCGAAGCTAAAGTACAATCGAATTGCAAACTTGCTCTCGAGAGGTATACGTGCACTCGAGAGGTATACTTGGACTCGAGAGGCATACTTGCACTCGGGGGTATACTTGCACTCGCGAGGTATACTTGTACTCGTGAGGTATACTTGAACTCAAGAGGTATACTTGCACTCGAGAGGCATACTTGCACTCGGGGGGTATACTTGCACTTGAGTGACATATTTGCACTCGAGAGGTATACTTGCACTTGCGAGGTATACTTGTACTCGAGAGGTATACTTGAACTCGAGAGGTATACTTGAATTCGAGAGGTATACCTACAGAGGTATATGATGACTTCCTTCAAGTACTGGAAAGAATGCTTCACAGGAAAGTCATGAAGTTTCGCCTTGCTGACCTTCCCAAGACGAGAAGATAAAGCGAATGATCTTCTATGAAACCCGACATTATGGAGGCGCAAAAGAAGCAACAGCAACGAGTAAGCGGTAGATGGAAAAAATAATGGTGAACGACAGTCTATCGGAGGAATTGCTTAGTTTTCCCTTTAGTCCAAACAAGCCAACTACAGGACAATTTCGTATGGTGTTGTTAAAAAAGAGAAAAGTGTCAAAGGTAACTTGTGCCATGGGAAGAGAACACCAGGTTAGGAGATCTTGGTGAGGAGTGTGAAGAACTATGCTGGGTCATCCAGTACAACCAAATTGTTGTCGTCAAACGAGTATATGTTGAGAAGAATTTAGTCAACCTCTTTCGGAATCAATTTCTTTCTAGGAACAACGAACTCAGGGCTCTTCTAAAAGATCTGGAATAAACAGTGGAAAAACCTTCTCAATTAATTTGGCTAAAAAGAGAACCTTCTTCTTGGTTTCAAGACCAGCGCTAGACACCATCACCATATGAATGCCACCTATGGGAAGGGCCCCGCCACTTCAGAAACCAGTCGAGGAGTAGGGACCGGAACTATGTATGTGCTGCAGTTTGTGCCTACTCTAATACAAGCAGTCTTGTGCCAGTATATATTTATGATTAATATAATATCTTTACCATCTAAATTCAACCTCTCTAGTATCCGAAACAGCTCTTCATGTTTTACTTTGTCTAAAGCTTAAGCGTAATCGATAAAGCATACATAGAGATCTGTTTGCATTTCGATGGCTCGTTCTGAGATCATTCTTAACACAGAGATGGCGTTTCATGTCGCTGAATCTTATACAAAACCGAGCTGGAAGTCACTGATATCAGGCCTGAGTTTGTTGGTAGCTCCGTTAATAAGCACTCTCATGAAAAGTTTTGTGACGTTATTCATTAGACTTCTTGTTCTGTGAAGCTCACATTCTGTAGCTCCTGGTCTCTTGGGTAGAGTAATAAATATTGATTTCATAAGATCCTCCGGTACTTCACCTGTGTCGTATATCTCATTCATGAGTTCAGTCAATTATGTTATTCGATGCTCTTCCAGTGCTGTTATCATTTCGGTAACTACGCCATCCAGTCCTGGAACTCTCCTGTTTCTCATCTTTGCAATGGCTGCCTTTACTTCCGATTCTAAAATACTTGGGCATTCATTCTCATTACAAATAAAAGATTTATCTCCTCTATTATCCTTGAAAAGCTCTTCTGACATTCCATGTAGCCACTCTCATATCTTTTATCTTCATGTTGCAGGCAGCTGATTGTTGACGGTCCGGCTCTACCTTCCGCGCATGGAATTCCCTACCGAGCGAGGCAAACGTGGATGTTTTCCCATTCACGCTGCTATAATCATTCCTTACTCTTGTGGTACATTTCCATGATTGTTCTTAGCAAAACGAGGTCCAGCAGTGGTTTGCTGTTGCCTTCTGCTGTCGCAGTTCCATGCTTGTGATGTCCATTGTGCTCCGTCATTTCTGCCAGACCACAGCGAGTCTCAAACCGTTGACTCATTAGAGTACTTCCGCTTTGAGAGACACCCTCATCCTGCTGCCGATGCTTTACTATTTATCCCATAGATGGGACCAATAAAGGTACTACCACGCAGGGTCAGTGTGGACGTGGGGGTAGAGGAGACTGAGGGGTAACTCCATTTTTATGCCAATTTACAATGCTCCACAGCTCCAGGACTCCCGAACTGGGGTCTCACTACCGGACGCAGTTTAATGTCATATCCGGGACCCAAAAACATGACAGAGGCACTATTTCCAATAAACGAGAACAAAATTGCACGCAGCTCTGAAAGTAAGTAAACTCAAACTTAAGGAAAAGGATCCATATCACTATTTTTTCCCATCTGGTTACATCACAGAATTGGGAAATACAATATAGAAAGATTCCTCTTTCATGCTATATTTGATGGGATATTTTAGATTAATTTAATCTATGCTGAACACCTCTATAAAGGGACCATTATGGCAACAAGGTCAATTTGAACCTTTTAATGTTCATTATTTATTTTTTTAACTTAACCTATATGTATTTTTACTCGAAGTTTCTATGGCATTTATTTTTCGTTAGTTTTTTATTTCCGTTTTCGAGGGGGTCTTGAGAATTTTTACTTTTCTATATTTTTTTGGTGTTGTTTTGTAATATGATGGCAGAGTAAATACATACATAAATGGATAAATAGCGGTATATCACCGTCTATTGCATCTTCTGTTATATAGAATCTCTCACAGATTGCAACGTCTTTGTGACGGTTAGCACTTCTGCCAGTCCGCAAACATACCGTTTAGAACTCTTGTTTTTAGCCTGGAGGACGCATCTCATCAGTGGGATATTTTGTGATTTGGCGAGGACGTGAGCTCGTCCATATTCCTATGCGAAAACAATGAATTATTGTATCATGAGAAGCCCAGACTTTCTTTCGAAGATATTTTAAAATTGCTTTCTCAGAAAAGGAGTCGTTTCCTAGATAAAACAAGTTTTTGTATGTTATGAGTCCAAGTTCTATTTCCCTTGGAAATTCCCTTCCCGGAAGAGATAATCTTCAATTCATAGGAACATGCCATTTTGCTGTTTGAAATTTGGCCATTCGGTCAAGCATTCCCAGTTCCCCTCGCCAGTTGGTAAGAATGGCACCCAAGACCTGATTTATCAGGACAGTTTTCTTGTGTTGGATTTCTCTTTATAAGAAAAGGGAGCGGAACAAGCCTCTATGTGTTACATGGTGGTACGTAGTGGCCAATTCCAGTTGAAAAAGATGCATTTTCCGTCGATCCTAGGAAGCAGACCCCCCTCCCCCCAGTGCAAGGGAAAAGGAAGGGCTTACTTTAAACATAAGCTGAATGTATTGACTTCTCTGAATCGGCTTGATCACAGGGAGTTGAAGTGTCGTATTGGGTCGCGCACCGGGTGGTTAAACAGATGAAGCCTCATGCTATCGCTAAGTCGTTTTTGATGCCATGTTTAACGAATGTCACAAGACTCGTTATTGGAGAGCATCAAATGAAGAAGTTGGATTGTTTGTCAATGTCTGACAACACAACTCAGAGGAGGACTGAGTATGTGTCCCACTTTAGCAAAGAAAAGGTAACCCAGAAAGTATAAAATTATCCATATTTCGTAGTAGCATGTGATGAATCTACGGGCTAACATCACTTAGGCTGCTTATGGTTTAGGTCAGATACATTCAGGATAACATGTGGAAGGTTGATATTCCGTTTTGCCAGCCACCTGAACTAACCACGACGGGTATAAATGTAATTGACCTCATCGATTAATATATCCTGGTAGAGGAGAATTAAGGGGCAGAATTTTCAAATTGGCAGTTACAGAGATGGAGCAGCAGTAATGTTTGATAAAAACTCGAGGTTTCGGTCAGTAGGCAAACATGAAACTCATCGGTCACTTTATGCTACACAGGGAAACACTCTCTGCCGGAATCCTATCTTAACAAATGTACCATGTGAGCACTACAGCAAGATGTCAAGATTATAAATCTCATGGAAATAAGCGCATTAGATACCAGACTGTTTTTAAACTTATGTAAAGAAATTCTTGTCATATGTGGTTAAAGGGAAAGTTCATATACCAAAAGAAGAGTAAGTTCATAAATTAACAACGTAATAATTAGGACACAAATGCAACAATTACATAATTTTACTTACCTTAGTCCAATAGTTAAGTGTTACATTTGTATTAATCCCGAAAATACATCAGTTGATAAGTCGTTTCGCACTGTATATAGATTTTGTATAGGTCGCATTGATATTACTTGAGTTTAGTCGCCATGTGAAATAGGTAGTAGCCACGTTAAATTCGTGTAGCGTACATGAATTGTAGTCACGGTGAATAGAAAGATGAAACGAAGTAAGAAGTAGTCACGTCAATAGAAATAGGTAAAGAAGAAATATCGAGAAAAACAGTGTTCCTCATTGCGTTATTAAAAATATATCTTGGACATCTTCGGTCAATATGAGCTTGCTCTATCAAATGGAGTCCGATGGTTGCTCTTATTAAATTTTCTGTTGAGACTGTTACAACTGAGAGATGAAGTACAAGTAGTTCTCTTATCTTGTGTAAAAACTAATTTTACATAGAATTTATTGGATCCTGTGTTTTGAGCCAGTTTTTATTGCCTCGGCCATATTGTTAAGCACCTTAATATACTCAACAGAAGTCTATGAGGAAGACAGTGCAATTTAATGATATCTAATATAATAAGCGAGAATGTGTATGGGTGTAAGCGGAATAGGCGGTCACATCGTTTGTCTACCATTATGAAACTTTGCATGGACACTCTTCTGGGCCAAGGGCAGGTTATTATCTATAGTGTGCAAATTGCACTAGAACTGTCTTATGAGCGTATTTCAAGCTGGTGTTCTTTGACAAGAACTCAAGCATAACTATCCCTATCTTATTAAAGACTTTCAAGTTCATCGACAGTCTGCGAGAGAGAGGGTAGAGCAATGTCTGGATGTTGTCTTTTGTCACCGCAGCATTCCTACTCATACAGACAGCAACGTTTGAAGGCCTAAGCTTCCAGGGCAGCGCCAAGACATTCAACTAGTGCTAGCGTTGAGAAAGAATTTATGACTACTCTGAACCCACTGATAGAAAAGTCAAGATTTAGATGGTATGCGGCATTTTCTTGGTTTAGAGAATATTTGGAAACAATGGAAGATGTTAATACGATTCCAAATATCCAGGAACATCTGATATCTCTGAAACACAGTTCTACAGCTATATTCCAAATTCCATACGGCCCAGTTTCAAGTCACCAGGAA
>JAAAKL020011342.1:0-13727 GCA_010016065.2 Carybdea cf. marsupialis auct. non (Linnaeus, 1758) | reverse complement strand
AATTTGAAAATGTTCGTATTAATTTACGAAGGGAGCCACGCCCATCTTTGTGAACAATGATCGACTAGTCGACTAGTCGACTATTTTCGATCGACTAGTCGACTAGTAAACTAATCGCAAATGGACAGCACTAGAGACCACTGATCTCTAAAAAACACTGGATCGATCATCTTCCGTCTGAAAGTGAGGTCAGTCATTGGACGCCATTTCAGTACCCATACACAAAGCTTATAAACAATGTTTCGCAACATGGCGGACTTTCCCGCGCTATTTTAACTAATGGGGCCAGTACTTGTGACTACACTTTTTCGTAGTTGGAAACAATAGGAAGCTCGATCCAGTCTTTTTGGAGATCAGTGGTTGAGACCTTTTTTGACTGCAGATGTTTGTACCTAAGTCCTACGGCCCCCCTATGATTCTATTGTTTTCAATGACGTTGAGCGTCGTAGCACGCCTGGCCTCAAAAGAAGCTGTACAGAGAGTTCAGAAGATAAGAGAAAATAGGTTGGGAGGAGGGTGATGAAAATTGAACTAATTCCGAGGTACGTATTGAAGCGTTGGAAGAGGCCAAGAAATCTCAGGGCAAGGAAACTAATGTCAATGTTGTTGTTGAGGATGTTGGTTTATCTAAGATTATTGATGTACATAAATTCAGTTCCTACGACAAGCTCTTGCGTATAACATGTTATGTTACCCGTTTTATGAAGAACTGCAGATTAAGGCTGGCAGAGAGGAAGGTGGGACCTCTAGAAGTTGTTGAGATGAATGAAGCTGAAATAAAATGAAGGAGAGTATTCCGCAGAGGGAGCAAACACTGAGCGCGAATAAGAAGAGAGAATTGTGAGACTGAGGAGAGGCGCAGCAGTATTAGGGGAAGAACGTAGGAGGTTGATTGACCAGTTTATGTAGATAAAGGGTCAAGGTGGGGCTGTGGAAAATTAGGTACGTTCAGATCGAGGCTGTCGTACTACGTCATCAGTCATTGTGTATTAAAAAGGAAAAATAGTTTATTGATTTAGTTGCTTGCGGTATTCTTTGTAATTGTCTGAATCAGGAAGTATATAATGATGAGTATTTTAAGTTTAGTTGAGAGAAGTTAGGTTGGGAGGAGGGTGATGAACATTGAACTCTTGAATGCGAATCTGTTTTAACCTCGAATAGTGAATCTTTTAACTCTTGTAGTTTATTCCATTTTACTGGAATTTTTAGTTTAAGGTATATATCTTCAGTTTGTAAGAAACACCATCCGAAGTCTTCATTCATCAACCTGATTAATATACAGTCCAATAGAACCGGTGATTGCGATACAACCTAATCTGAAGGAATTCTTATTAGCACATGGTTTCCCTGAGTGAAAGAAAATAGAAAACAAATTGACATAAGATATTTCATAATGGAATAAAATGGGGAAAAATTGCAACTAATAGAAAGGTCTGATGTTCAGGTTACGAGGGAAACGGCGTAGAATTTCCATGTCTCCAGCGGAAGAGAGTCGGGCTGAGACATGGCGTTCTTCACTAAAGAACGCCATGGGCTGAGAGAGTACCGTTACAAAAATTCTTCGCCCAACTCTTGAATAGTGAAAATACGTGCAACACGAAAAAGGCCCGAGTAACTGTCAAATATTGAAAAGCTGAACACTGCACAAGTAATCTATGAAATAGTGATCCTTGGTACTTCGTTTCTTTGATTTCAAGTTTCGAGCGAGTGAGCTAAGAAAAGTTAACAATAACACTTCTCTAGGTAGTGGAAGGGGTAGTTCAGAATTTGAGTTGTAGGTTCAAAAACCGACAATGGACAAATCATCGAAAGAATAGAAACTCACGGTCATAACATCTACTCAAGCTACAGGTCAAAAAACCCACCTGAAATAAAATGATCCTTACAGATCCTTGAGTTCTCAATTTGGTCTCGGTTAGATCCTCCATTTTAATGGCGGTCAACCACTTCGCTACTCCTCCACTAAAATATTGAATTTGCTGATCCCCTCGGCTTAAACTTCTCTCCCTTCCCTATTCGAGCGGTTACTACATCAGACAACTTCACAAAATTTAACTCTAATAGAGCGACGAACACGTTCTCCTGCAATTCTACCCATCAACTACACAAAGATCGCAGTTGTTGTCAAAATCTGTCCCCCAGGAAGAAAAAGCACATGGTCGTGACGTCATTCTGCATGGGGTCTATTGGAACGAAGCTGACGCGGCGTGCAAAGTTGCTAACTGCTTCGCCTAACCTGCCCGGTATACATCCCTTTTGGCAACAATTTTGTTTCGTTTGTCGCCCCCTCCCCCCAAAAAAAGACAT
This sequence comes from Carybdea cf. marsupialis auct. non (Linnaeus, 1758), assembly GCA_010016065.2. Lineage (NCBI taxonomy): Eukaryota > Metazoa > Cnidaria > Cubozoa > Carybdeida > Carybdeidae > Carybdea > Carybdea cf. marsupialis auct. non (Linnaeus, 1758). The sequence goes on along the minus strand of JAAAKL020011342.1, from coordinate 11,420 downwards.
ATAAAACATAGGTGTGAGAAATGTGGCAGCCCTCTACATTCAATTCAATACTGCTCTCACAGTACACAAAATTGAAGACACATCACTGTTACAACTCATCTGTTTTTGCAACTTTCGTAAATGAACAAAGAGTTAGCCCTGGAAAAATCATGGTTACCTCTCTGATCAACAGGACAGTAAGAGATCCCACCCATTTGGTAAAGATACTTTGACGATATCTTTGCTATCGTTACGAAGGGAATTAATACAGCTTTCTTGAACACAAACCCTCCACTCAAGCATACAATTTGCCATGGAAAAATAAGAACACAAACTACCCTTCCAAGAAGTCTTTTGCACCAGAAAGACAACTGGCAGCATTGCTGTCTAGATTTACAGAAAACCAACCACAACGACCAATACCTCAACAACACCATCTCACCATCCAACCTCAGTCTGGAACAGCGTCGTCATCATCCTATTCGGAGGAGGAAGAAAATAATCATAACCGTTACTGCCGTCCTACTTACAGAAGAACAACACCTGAAAGACGCTTCGCATCCAATGCATACAGCCAAAAGGTCATCAAAGCAGCCTTAAGGAGAAAGAAACCACGAAGTTAGGAACAAGTTTCAGTAACCCTCAAGTACTAACGTCTTCCTTACATCAAAGAATTAAGTGAAACCGCGAAAAAATTCTCCACCAGCACATCCGATGTGTTTTCTTCTTCCCCGATGTTCCAGGTATTGTCTTTTTTCTACACCGCTCTAGTGGCGAAAGTCAGTCAAAATTTGGTCCTTAGTTTAGTTGGTCCTTAGGTTAGCCACGTAGACTCTCCCACTGGCTCGTCAACATTTCTTTACAGTGAAATAATTTTCTTGGCCGCCTCCCACCACCCCCCACCATCTAGAGTCTTTGAAAAGTCGAAAAATCCAGATGATATGAAGTTGATAGAAAGATGTGTATGACCATGAACAGTTAAATCGCTTTTGACTTGTTGTTAGAGAGACACTTCAATTTAAATTTATTTTCCGTTATTCTTTTTAGCATGATTTTATAATTGCTGGTGGCATTGCATCTGTCCTAAACATGGTAACAAAGAATAACTTTATGGAAGGAGGCGACTCTCTACTAAAAAGGTAGATTCTGTGGTAAATTCTACTGGTAATTTCAGCTTTTGCATGGCGTTAAATAAATACTACTTGTGCCATTAAAAAACTTAACGGCACCCTTGTAAATGTTCACCAGCGCCACGTTCCTTGAGTTAAGAGTTCTTAATTATTAAAACATGTAAAGAATTTTATATTAATATGAGTTGAAATCGGAAGAGCTTTCCTGTATGTAACGCTAGGTATCAATATTTGGATTTATCCCGATGTGCTGACCAAGTATAAAAGCATAGTCTTACTCTGTTCCGTTGCTGTTCTTCTGGTGGCATCAGGCAAAATAGAGAAAATCCTTTATCAATAATACTCCAGCAATATGGTAACCTGACAACTTTGTATGACTGACGTTGTTCCTACTTTTACATAGCTTTTTCAAATAGTATGGTTACTTTTTTGGACACTATGTTGTCGGTTTTGTAATACTTACCAGAGAGGATTAGACGATTTGTTGTGTCTTTTTTACTTTCTTTAGGTCGGCTTATCAAGTATTATTTAAAATCTCGAAGCTGTTATTCACTGTTATCGGCTACGCTCAAGTTTCTGTGGTAGCAGAAGCGCTACAAAAGGACTCAGGAAAAGAACATAGCGTCACTGCCGGTCAGCGTAGTGCAGCAGTTGTACTCCAGCAGGCACTTCAACACTTACCAAGTCCTTACTTTGAAGTTGTACTTCGTAGCAACGCAGCAAAATTAGGACAAACTTTAGGGAGCCAGGTAAAAGATCCTCATTTTTTATCATACAACCTTTAAGAAGGACAATTTATATATTAAAGATGCAATTTTTATGCTCCTACCCCATTAACTTTCCTTGCTCTCCGTTCTTCTTGACGCTTTTTTTCTCACTGAAGGCGTTGCCCCTCCCCTTGGCGATCTTCAGGCCCATGTTAATGTCTTTTGGTATTAGTGATCAAGCTGATCCGGCAGTAAATGCAAATCGCTTTCCCTATTAATCCTCAGTATTTACTTCGATGTTATCTCATGAAGTTACCTGGATAGTTTTATTACGAGCCCTTTAAGTACTTCTGTAAAATGTTTGCATTCAATTGCTTTTGCAATTTTATCACACTATTTCGTACCTCTCGTACAGGCTACATTTTGCGTTCCTGACTTAGAAGTGGTAAAGCAAATTCAGAAGATCGTGTGGTCAGCTGCAGCGGGAAATATCTCATTACTACATGGACAACCAAATAACATTCATGCAAGCTTTGAGCAGGTACAGTGTTATCTCACTTGGATACCGCGACATAACAAAGCAATTTTTATACTTAACGTTTTAGTCGGCTGACACTTCTCAGCGTACAAATCGACAGACTTTAGTGAAACTGCATGAAACTGCGAAAAGTTTTTTTTCTTATGACACTCCACACAAAGTCGTCAGAATTGAAATTGAGAAGAACCGATTCCAAAACCAATCAATAGAACTTTACCCAATTCTGTTTTAAAAGTAGCCAATCAGAAATCTTTATTGCAAGATTAGTGTTCTTTTGAGCAATCAGTGTCTGCGAATCTGAAAAGGCCCAATGAAAAAACATAATTTTGTCTGCAAAGCAGCGGTTTTCTTTCTTTGATGTGGATGGATTCCAGGACGGCTAGGTGAAAAGCAGATCTAGTTTTACCTATTAAACGGAAGCGGTCATCCGTATACAATCCCGCAAAGAGTGGAATGTGAAAAGAAAAGAATATCTTTCTTTTGTTAGTATCCAGCCGTGTGTTTCGAGCAGATACCAAATGCAGTCTTTTTGGCAACCTTTGATATTGCAGGAACCACATCTCACTATCGTGAATGCTATGTTGGGGATTTTCTTCTCTTTCTCATTGTCCTGGTGTGAACAGCGGCTGTCGATGTGAAAAATATATTTCCGATTTCGGAACAGTTTTAAAATTGACTTGCAACAGCAATTATCTGCACCACCCATAGTGGACGCCCCAATACCGTTCTTTAGGTTGTGCACTGAATATAACAATGTATGCTCGTCGTTATACTGATGTATTACTGCGCTCTACTGTTTCTTTTATAGGCATCAAAGCAGGCCGATTTCGAAGATATTTGCCTTGCCAAAGAGGCGCTAGAGAATCTCACCCTTGCCATTGCTCTTTGCCCTTCCACAATGGATATTCTGTTGAAAGACAAGACATGGCAATCTTTTATCATCAACTTGGTCCTAGTATGCAAAAGTCGGTAAGTTTTAACAATTAACTAAAACTTTTATTTAAACCTAGGTGATACTTTAGGTCTATTAGGCCCGCGGATTTATACACAGTTTCTTATTTCATGAGCGGTAATGCTGAGGTGTTAATGCTGAACTTTTCGGACTTCCTTTAACTTGGCATAGCAAATTTTGATAAAGCAAAGATTGAAATGCGGTCGTCAGTGCCTTTGGGTAGGTTGCTAGATCGTCATAAAAAGTAGACCGTATATTCAGAGATTTTTGAGATACACTTAAGAATTTGGAATTGGATTTTGGAATCATCGATTTGGAAAATGTTTTTCATAGTGACCTCAAAAGCTGATATGCCCTTCTTGTGATTGATACTTAATCAAATGCAAATTGTGCGCATTTAGACGAGAAAAACGCGTGATCATTGGTATCGCCATGAAAACGTACATGTGTCGAGTTTTTTAAAATTTTTAACCCGGTTTTTTATTAAACCCATTCGCAATAATGACTTTTAAAAGTGTCTTTTTTTCTGTTTTACTATTATACGTATTTATTTTCCTATGACGTAAACTGTAGTGGCAGACGCCCGATTTCGTGATTCTTGTATGTCAACTCGAGTCGACTTATGGAAGTCTATTGCACTGCAACAGATTTACTTACACGTTTTCATGTCGTGACTAAACTTCCAACGTCTAATCGTGGCCACCTAGAAGTCGCTAGGTAGAAGCTGGACTTTTTTTCAAAGCAAAATTTGTACTACTGATAAGGGCATGGTGTAAATACAGCCAGAGTTACCATGACTGGGGTGCGAGAGGTTTTTAGGTATAGTTCATGAGGAAAAGAAAGAGAATGCCATAGGTGGAAACGATGACAGATAAGAAGATATTGCATATTATGGACATGAAATATCACGTGTAAGATATTATTACAAGCAGAAAATTGAAGTTTATCAGTCGTGAATTGCGAACAGCAAACAGAATAGAAAAGGTCTCTAGATGCAGAGCGCAGAGAAAGAAATACAGGAAGAAGGTGATAGATGAAAGAAAAAGAAGATAAGAAGAGGGTAATGGATTGAAACAGAAAAGAATACAAGAAGTAGATAAAAGGTTGAAAATAAAGACACGCAGTAGATGATCTCGATCGTAATACATCTCGATAATGCTTGTACCTCTTACTATTCCACAATAAAGGGGTAAGATGCTGTTGTTCCAGCTTTTCACAGAAACTTTTAATGTACAGGAATAGTAACCACAGTCAAGCTTAGACGTATCAAATTTTTTTTCTTGTTTCCAAGGGCCATACGTGTTGCTGCTGCAGAACAATTTTACCTAATCGCTACAAAATGTTGTAACGGAGATAAACCGCTAATGTTCTTTATTCAGCTTCTGTTGACTGTAAGAACGGTAAGTGGATGTTTTGCTTTTGTTCATGTGACCATCAGAATCACGATGATAAAAAATCCTCACCCTCCTCCCACCAGCCTCAGACCGCCGACCCTATAGTTCCTAAGGGTGATACAGTCGTGGGTCCTTTTCTCCATGGATCATTTCTCGACTTCCCAATTTTTCATATTTTTCTTATTGATTTGTACATTTCGGCCCTTTTTTCTGTATGTCACGAGATAAGAGAGTATTCCTATGATATATTGTGTGGCCTTTACGTTTATGGCTTGGTGTATTCTATTTTGTTTGTCATTTTGAGTTTGGTATATCAATCACATACAACGACAAGACATCATAGGAGTTGCCTAACGGTAATTTCTGTTAGACGGAAGGCGCTTCATATGCGAAAAAATATAATGGGCCATGGCATGCTCATTTACACTTAGTAGTACATAAGTGTTTTACGAGAACTAAGAATATTAATATTAAGAATATTAAAGAAGCGTCAAGTATGAAAAAACTTTTCCTTCCCCTCGAGCTGTAAACTTGTCGTAGGTTTTCCTTGTCTTCACTGACACCGTACACAATCCTCAAATATGAAATGTAACTAGCAGCATAGAGATATGGAGAACATGCTATTGATAACTTGTAACTTGTACTTTTTTGCGTTGTACTAATGCGACAGTACTTCTTTCATCCTCTAGAACAAAGTCGTTGAGTGTGCAAGTGCATCAAATGAGTATTTTGGACTGCTGTGCAGGTTTGTTGAGCATCCGTTACTTGATATACCTGTTATAACACTGACAGTATCTGTAAGCAAGACGATTTCGTACGGTTACGTATTAGTTTCTTACCTATGACATCGTATGTAGAGATCGCACTATTGCAAAGGGTTGTTGTTGTGCCTTTAACGGATAAATGTTGAGCATACAGTCGTTGAGCACATAGTCTACGTGCTTATGTATGTGCTTATGTATTAGCTTGTTGTTACGCAGTTCTAAACGCACTTCATTTCTGTGAGGAATACAAGTGAATTTTGTAATTGGCCCAACGTGACCCAAAAGTCATTGATAAGGAAATTCCGTACAAGGAAACAATTGTTATCAGAAGTAGAGCAGATAGACAGACAGACAGACAGACAGACGAACAAACAAAACGGAAAGATAAAAAGGGATGTGAAATTTGAGAATAGAATGGAAGACAAATGGGAAGGAAAAGACACAGTAAGGACTGATATAAAAGAGAGAATGGGTGAACGACAGAAGGATAGAACAATCGAAAGAATTATGGGGGAAAGGAATCAAGAAGGGAATGAGTAGACTGTAGTTTATTAGAAGCTTAGTTTAGGGTCCTTTTACAGTTGTTAATTAAATATCAATAGGCTATGTTAATGAAAGAAGTAAGATAGTAGAAGAGCTCGTTTGTCACATTACCGTAGTTGGTTTACAGAGGCACTCTGGCGTGACCCTAATTTCAGGCGTAATATACAATTGTTGTATGATTTGAAACAAACCCCTTCACTGTGTCTCTGTACTTGCGTAGTGGTTGTTATTACTTTTTATGGCTCTCTCCGTTAAATTTAATTTACAAATGTTCCTAATACACATCTTCTAACCTTCTAGGCTCCTTAACTTCGGAAGAATGAATGAAACAAATATAGCAAACTCTTCAGTTATCCTTGATCAAGAAATATCCTGGCTTGTAGACATACAGGTAAGTGTTATTGTTTTCGTAACATACAGGACCTAGCTTATAAGGAGAAAGAGAGGATTGATAGTATGGATAATTCTGTGAGTAATGGAAGATCACAGCTATAGCTGGCTTTTGATTTAGGAACGTATTGCTTACTTGTTCCGCCTTGACGAGCTCAGCAGCGCTAGAGATATTCGGTCGGGCAATTTGCGTACCACTACCTTATGGCCTGAGAGAAAAACTTCTCGCCTCCCCGGTGTATGTATTTTGTGACTGGTCCCCAAATACATGCTCTGGTCTTCCGTGCTGGTGATGACAAGCGCTTTTTCTCACGGTGAAGATTTGTCGTCTTCTTAACAGGTAGTCACCTCGCAAAAATTTCAAATCAAAGACAGGCCCTGTGCCGAGCATATTAAATTTTACACTTTCACATATCTTAAGAACAGTTCTTAAAACTATCGCAACAAAACAAGCTGGCTCGTATTTCATATTGTGATTTTCTGGCTATGACAAAGGACCAATTGTTTTTACGCCGTATGATGTTGTTTTCTGTGGGTACGTATACGCAATATACGTACGGCATGAACATACGATATAATATGATAAGGTTCTTGAAGCGAGTTGAGCAATCTGAATGTCAAACACAACATCTCCTGTGGTCGAGTATTGAAAGATCAAGCTACCCTACCCCCAGTGAAGCAGAGTTCATCAGCAGTAAGTGATACCTTTTTACGCCCTCGACATACACTGGCGTGCAATCGTATGTAAAATAATGTTTAATTATGTTTGAAATATGACACTATCATTTTACCTGCTATTTTTTCATTTATCTTCGTTTTTTCCTGTAGGCGAAAGCCATGAGTGCCCCAGACGGAACTGAAGTAGTAGATTATGGACTTCTTGAGGGACACCTTAGTGTTATCCGTGAACTCCTCTTCTATCAATCTTTGCAGAAAAAGTACCAAATTGGATCCGAACCCGGAGGTGTTAACTTAGTAAAGGTAAGAAACTTAAGACCGTTAAAAAGGTTTGTTTATACTGAAATTGTCGGTTGTCACTTTGACCCCCCGTCATCCTCGGGCTAGAAACTTTTCCGCTATCAAGATTTGCTTTGGTAGGGTTAAAATTTGCTGATCAACAACAGTCATACGGAGTGCATGTGAGTGCTCTGCGTTTACTTTTCTGTTGAACAGCTTTATATCTGAGAGAACGGGTACTCTAATTACTCGAAGTAAAAGCCAAATTGCAAACAAAGCTGCCAGCCCCTTAGGAGGTCTCAGGACGTAGTACTTTCTATGCTAAAGTCCTGTATTTTGGTTCTATTGGAAGCCAGCATGATTTTATTTAATTCCTAAGTTATCGGTCTGCATATTGACACTATTGTGACAAAACATTCCTCAAAAATTCACTCGAGACGTACAATGTACCAGGCGATTCTAACACTTAAAAGCAGCATTTTTGCCTTCGAGCACATCATAGGAAGTGAGACAGTTGACGTGATAGGACAAAGCGGACGCATGCCTGAGCAGTACCAGTGTTGGCGAATGTAATTATGTATATCTTTATATATCTTTCCAATACTGTAATTGAACAGTATTGGAAAGATATATTTTTCAAATGGTTCTTTCCTTCCCGACACAAATGCATTAGCATGTTCAGTTCCGATTCTTCTTCCCTTCTACCCTTTCTCATGTTCATTCCTCCAGTGGAAAGGGATGGAATTGGTAAGTGACGCCCTGTCAATGAGGTTACTTTACGTTCTTCTTTTGCAAGCCGGTACAGGTGTTGTGATCTGCCACGTCACAGAAATGATTTGGCATGATTTGGCGGAACAAGCTTCAGATTTTTTCCAAAGTATCAAGGCACTGTTCTTTGCTTATGACTTAGCATGTCTCGATTGCCTAACCGTCTTATAAATTCACCCTACTGTTCTTATGTAGCCTCTCCATCAAACACGTGGATATTGAAACTTAGGACATCTGGAAGGTCTTTTATTGGCTGACTTAAGGTCATATCTACACACCATATATTGTATACAGTCACCTTCAACAGCAGCAAAGTTACTGTAGCCCAGAAAATTATCCCAAAGGCGGTCATTGTGCAGCCGTCATTAGTGAGACCATGGAACTTAGTATTTTATGAAGGTACTGTGAGACGGGAAAATTCGTAGGTGTGACCTCCTATTTTCTAGTGGTTGGGAGGTTATTCATATGTTATCGTTATAATGTTAATATCTTATTTCTCACCATACAGAACTTGATGGACAACTTTATCTTCTCTGCATCAAGATTGGTGCTGGAAGCTAGGAGTGGAGGTTAGTTGTGCCTTTGTCAGTTCAACCACTGCTTGGCATGTACTCTCAAACCTTTTTTGGCCCGTTTCCTTTCGTAGGCTGCCCAAAATCCCGCGTCTTTAGGAAATGCCATCAAATCGTATTTTGCAATGTTGTATGCAGTTGTGACAACATCTGCGTTCAGAGAGCCATTTTATTGTGTCAAGCATCTCCATCTACTGTACTTAATGCAATCGACAAAAAAATTCCCTTCCAAGATGGAAACAGGATGTTGACTAATAATTTTGCGTATTTGGCCAGTGTTTGTTTTTATTCATCGTCATTTCATCCCTAACTTTTATCTCGATATTATTAGTATCTTTCATTCGTTTGTTAGGTGTTTTGTTAGATTTTCAAAGGAATCCCATAGACTATTAGAGCTATGGCAGTAAATCTATAAGTATATTATTGTTTCAACCCAATAATATGTCAGCGTTTTTATTTTTTAAAGGAAATATTTACGGACGACATGTGAACCCAATTTGCAGCACTCCTTCAACCATGGTTGCTGGCCTTGACTTGCTTGTTGCCCTCTGTACTGGTTGTGTACAAAATTTAAGATTGCTTGCAGACTTTTTATCGGAAATGTATTACTCAGGTAAGTTATGAAGCAGTTGGCACAATTAGCAGATGCTTTTTTAAGAATGGAGGCAATTCATTGAGCGAACATCTTTAGACATTATCTTTGTAGCGGTCGGCGAATATCTGTTGTAAGGTTACCACGAAGTAAGGATAAACTTTTACATGGAATTACACTCGGATTTGCAGAAAATTAGAGAGACAAGTTCTGAGTAGGCATGTCTTTCAAAGTCAATGACCTGGTTTGTTCTGCGTTCCAGGTTAAGGAATAAGGTCCCCAATACCTACCTTGTTTGCTTACTCAATCGTCAATGAAATATTGTGATAGTACCCTTACTCTGGTAGTCAATGGTAACAGTGAAGGAACAGCGGAGGCATACGTAACTCTGACCGTAACGTATACTTATCTAATAACACAGTTTGTGTCTACAGAACTGAAAGATCCTGGATCGATAATTTTGTTGTGGATAGAGGTCAGTGATAAGTGGAACCCAGCAATGCTACACCAGACGTACATTTTATTTTTTGCGATTTATTGCAGTAAGTAGTATTTGCATTTGTCCAAGATTTAGGAAAGCAGCGTTTTAGACTAAATACTTGACTTTAAATGTTTAATTATCACAAAATCAATTCACTTATAATCAAGTGTGAACGAAATTACAAATTTCTTATAGACTGATAACTTAGTTTTACAGTGAAAGAAGCAATCGTTTTCTTTATATTGCTTCATGATCCCTATAGGTGCCGACCATTCATTAACTGATTGGGAGTTTCAGCCACCAGTTGGACCACGACCCACCAAGGGCTTTGTTGGGCTGAAGAATGCCGGAGCCACGTGCTACATGAATTCTGTACTACAACAGGTTTGTGGAAGTATAGTTTAGACTGTTGTAGTTGATCTTCCGCTTTTTCTATTAAACAAGCGCTTCGTTGGCAATGGTTAGTGCATCGCGTGCTAAAGATTTTAAAGGATCGATAGGAGATATCCTGTTGCCAGGGAGTATTGTTGTCATCTTTTGGCTGTTGCACCAAAGTGTTATCTCAACGTCTTTGACCGGCTTCCAAAACGAATTTCCCGTGCCCTTGGGGACTGACTGGCCAACACACTTCAACCTCTGTCTGAACGTAGAGATGTTGTATCTTTAAGTCTTGTCTACAGGTACTACTTTGGTAAGTGTTCTTCTGAGTTGGCTGAGTTCGTAACTCGTCCCCCTTATCAGGTCAAGGTCCACTCGGAATGCTGAATCTCTTCATGACTTTTCTGTTTGTATTCCTAAATCAAATGCATTTCTATGCTAACAGTTTCTTTCCTAGGACTGCCAAAACCTTGAATTCCCTGTCTTCGGACAGATCTTGAGACTTCTAAATCTAATGTCAATCGCCATCTTCTTGGAAATCTTTAGTTTTTTTGTCTGTAATTACATCCATTTTTCTGTTTACTTTTTATTTCTACTTCTTTCGAAGTAACTCAGTACCTTAAAGTGGCAACCCTTCCTTGTATTGAGCGAAGGATTAAAAAAAGCAGCAGAAAAACGTGATTTACATGTGGGTATCCCATTAGAATAAGGGCGATGGGAACCCTATCCACAGTTGGTTTTTGTCTTCTTTGTAATCGTGTAATTTATAAACTCCTTTTTGGGGTGGGCACTAATATTCTAATAGGCATTCTTTCGTTGTTCTGCTGAAGTCTATTACCGTGCTGTTTTTCTGGGTATCAAATTATCGTTTATGGTTATTGATATAGGTTTTCGTGCCCCTGGGGTAACTGCAGCTTTCGTTAATGATTCCAAAATAGCTTTGGATTTATAAAAATTGGGGAGAGTGTTTATTGTTCGATTTCAGGTAGTTCCTTGCGGCCTTTGTTTTGATGGAGTCACTGTTAGGAGGGGTGATCAATTGTGTAAGAACTTTCATATCAGGTGATTCGTTGTGAAGTCGGTGCTGCGCGCTCCTCCATGAAGAGGAAATTACCAGGGTTGGCACGATTTAAATCAAATGATTTAAATCACCGATTTAAATCAAACGCTTGATTTGCTAAAAATTTGAGTAGTTTGTGTTTTTTTTGCTTTTGTTCTTCTTTTGCGTTTTTAACAATGTCAGCCAGTAGTAGAACATAACAGTTTTATTTACAG
>JAAAKL020011341.1:0-13729 GCA_010016065.2 Carybdea cf. marsupialis auct. non (Linnaeus, 1758) | reverse complement strand
CAGTATAAAAATACATGCTTGAGACTGAGAGGTCAAAATACATGTGAGATTTAAACGAGTTTAACATTACGTACAACGGAAGGTGGATTGTTATATTACTCGCTTAACCGTACAATGGAGGCGGTCATTGATATAAGTTATGTTTTACCGAAAGGCATGCCATTATAACCGCTAACAAAAGTGATTACTGAGTAAAAGTTCTGAGCTAGTTTCAAAATACCGGTATACAAATTTTTATTTTGACAATTAATAGCTCGACATCGTACGTGTATGGTAATTGATTTCAAGTAGAACTATTAAGGAAGAGTTTTCGCGGTCTTCTGAAACTTACAGGATAGGACGTGAAATCTACGTTAACTACGATAAATAGATTTTCTTTTTTACCACTACTCATTAGTTTATATATATGCAAAGATAAGTACTCAAGCAGACACAAAAGCAGTCATGAACTACGTAGATAGAATTCAATAAACACTTCATGTTTATTGAATTCTATCTATTCACATATATATAGATATAGATGTAGATGAAGATATATATATATATATATGTATATAGATAAATATATGTATATAGATAAATATATATAGATGTATATATTTGTAAATATATACGTATTGATGCAGAAATTTATGTATATTGTGTATCATCAGTGGAAGTAAACTCACCTATCAGGTAGCAAAACAAGTCAATCGAAACGTACATATTTTGATACATGTATTAAAATACGTGATAAGGCTACTGATTACGATATCTGTGTTTGTGACACCATGCAGGCAATAACACAAAAGATGTGTGTCATGTTTTGTGATATAAACATTTTACAAATCACTTGAACCCACTATCGCACTGTTGCAAAGCGGGACACGTCTGAACGGTAAATTCATGACATGGGATACATTGTTGAGGTTCCATACTGCGTTGAAAAGGCGTAACTATTTCGTGGGCACACGCACATTTTGGGTTGTCCCTTTATGCACCTCAGATGCTGCATTGAATACACCAAATTCACAGCAATTTATATGTTATGTCTCGGTAACAGGAGGGAGCCTTGGTGTTTATGTCGTCTGACAATAACAAAGCTTTTTTTCAGCGGCGTCGTTTGATCTTTTAATGTATATAAGTGAAATGCCAGGACTATAAAAATTCGAATGCAAGAAGATACATTGTACACACGTGCCCACGAGTTGCGCCCAACATAATTTGACTAAAGGTTACTGCTATACTACATATGATTATTGAAAAGTGCATTTTATTTGCAGTAAACGTAAAAGCGTAAACCGCCTTATTAGAGATAGTTGAGAAATACAAAACATGACATCATTAGTCGATCCTCCCTTCTCGATAATAAAAAGCGTTTGTATGCTGTGTAGTACGAAAGATATTTGAAACTTGTCAGTAGTCCACAGGCCCTCTATTGGGCCCTGCGCTTCAGTGCCAATTTATACTATTTTACATTTCATAACCTTGAATAGCGGAATCATATGTGTACCAGAGACGCGTTTTTTCTGCCAATTGAATCTCATGGAAGCAATTGGCAAATAAGAAACTGATATTGTTTGACAGAAAGAAAGAGCCAACGATTTCGCCCAAACTGAATGCGTTGCGTCATACTGCATCGCAATATTCATGTGGCCGAGACCCGGCACTGGGTGGAGCGGTTTGAATCCGCGAGGGGGGACAACCCAGAGAGGTTTTTGAAACGCTTGTATTCTGATGGTCAGCTCCCACAATTTGTAAGATGCAAAAAGTCAAATATGTTTTCAGGTAACGAGTTCCTTGTTGATTCAAGTTTTTGCTAATAAAGTTTTAGCTTCATGTCGTCTCTAGTGTAAAAGGACTTTTAGGTGACTTTTAGGCGACTCATGTGTTAGGAGGTGTCCACAACTCACGTCTATTAGCATAGGGTAGGGCCAAGATATTAAAAATCCTTAATAGAACGTAATCGTTTCATATTGTACTACAAACCATCCCTTCAATAGTAATGTTTCTAGATGATGGTAAGTTACATTTGAAGTTCACAAGAAGGGAATAATTGCACGGTGGTTTTTTTTGGACTTGGAAGAGAGTGATCGTAGGGTGTTCTCGCAGATGGAATGGTAAACAAAAGACAAACAGAATATGGCAAACAATACGTAGAGCAGCACTGAGGTTATTGCATTGCAAAGAATATTGAAAAACATCTATGTAAGGCGGATGAAAATATGCAGTCAAGAAGTCACGTACATTCATAGATAAAAACACTAGCAATGACACCACAAGACGACTTCTGAATATTTTGGTTTTACTTAGCATTTTAGTGCAAACGAAAGTACTTGTATATTGTTTAATATATTATCTATTATAAAATTGGAGGAAGTATAAGGATGGATTTCAAACAAAAAAGTGTCAGCAGAAACCTGGTGAAGGATAGGATAATTTGGAAGTCGATTTTAAGAAAGCGTCCAACACATGCTAGCGTGTAAACTGGACGTTAAACCGAATATGATGATGATCTACTGTACTGTGGTTTATCGAGACGTGACATTAGCTAATGTTACTGCACATACTTTCCCACTCCTTTACAGTCTTTAACTTAGATGTACATTCTCATATTTAAGAGTATGTTCCTATTAACTTACCATTTGATAATCATTTCTACTAGCTACCTACTCGACCATTACAGTTGTTTGTTTGATTGATAGTTCTATCCGAAGTGAGCTCAGTATATCTTCTGGTTGCAACAACAATCAGAGCTCGGTATTTTTTGCATAACTATCTTGGCAACCACCTTATGCCACCACCTTATGCCTTGTCGGTTGCAGCACTTTTACCTAGCAAGTTATCGAAGAATGGTCAATCTAGGACTGACACCTTTTTATCTTTTGAGGTTACCAAATTATGATAAGGGAGCAATCTCATGACCACGTTCCGTATTGATGCAATTCCTTAACTATTTATTTTTCTTGATGCCATTTTCTAGTGAAATTATACATATATGGTATATATATGTACATCGTTCACGTAAACATTAAGTCTATAGGAGTTTGTCAAACAACATGAAAAGGAGGAATAGTTAATTGAACAATCGTAATCAACATAGGGATAAATAAGGCGGGCCTCTTCAAACAAAATTCTTCTTTTACAAAAATTTTACTTAGGTGACATTTGGAGAACACTGCAATAAGACGATATTTCAGTTTACATAACAGCAAGGGAAATACGTATTGTTGTGAAAGTTGATAGAAGTGCTAGTCATAACATATCATTTCTTGTTACAGGGAATTTATGGATCAATTACTCAAGATGGGGTTTGATCCCAGCTATGGATTCTTTAAAGCGACCTCAGAACAGTTACTCTATCCAAATCCACAGGTGCGTTGGCATAAGGCCAATCAATTGTCTGTTTTCGTGGTCTATTAATTCCCCTTGGTGCCTTTGAAGATTACTGTAGTGCAGTATTGCTGTTTGCACCTTCGTGTTTTGCCATACCGTGACTCCATGGAATGAGAGCCCTGTTGATGCACGTAGCTTGAATGTTACATTGTGAGACGGTTTCTTTTTGTATGCTTATTGTTTATTTTGCTTTGCTCCTTTTTGTTTATGTTGTGTTTTGGCGCATCACGTCGTGTAGAGGCTCTTACTCTTTGTTAATGTATGCATGACAAAAATGCGTGCATAGCTACGAGTATATATGCTGAAGTTTCCCTTCATAATTTTCAATTCTATTTGTTTTCCTTTGTACCTTTTGTCGCCGCAGAATTATTCTATCAAGCCAGTGATCGTTCTGCTTCGTTAAAACCAAATGAGCTTGTTGCGTCTTCTTTAGAGGTAGACCAAGTTATTGCAGACCTCGAACAAATTTATATATGCTCAGAATTCAAAGCCAGAGAGGGCTTCTAATTCTGTTTATGTTTTGAAAGTTGATTAGCAGAACTTGAAAATTGCGTTTGGGATCGGATTCATTTGCTAAATGTTTTCGACAGACACTGGTCACAGCATTCCTCTAGAGTGAAGGGAGAACACATCTGCGTAACATGTATAGGAAGTTAGAGGACGTCAGCCTCTGGCAAGTGACAAATTCATAAATAACAAGTAATCGTCATTCCTATTACTGAAAAATGCGTACTTTGCACACAAATTATTGTTCCCGACAAAAAAAACAGGCCTCTTTGTTTTGATAAATACTGTTTGAGGAGCGGCAAGGCAAAACGTAAAACGTGCTTTTACTAATGCCGTGAAAGAATCCTCTTGATGGTTGTTGAGACAAGCTTGGTTTTGAAGATATCCCAACTTTTGCCATCTTCGGGTCTCATCGAAGTCAGTCTTTCTAAGACGACTGTTTTTGGCCAAGACAGGTTGACTACCCCTGAAGCATCAATATTTGAACTTACCGACACTTTGGTGATATTAACCATGTCGGGATATAACGACCATATTTCAATAGGCTCAGACCATGATTTGTGTTCGTATTTAAGGCAAATCTTATAATAGAACACAGTTCGCATGTGGAATTGGAATACTTTTGTTGAGCAAAAATGTTATGACATTATAGCAGACCTTGATAAGGCGGGCGGCCTTTTTCCTCGGGAATTCGCAAAAGTTTATTCCATTTCGTAAACACGTACAAGGAATAGTCATTACAGATTGATAATTAGAAACGTTATGCCAGATTTTTCGGAGGTCCAGTTGCATTACAGCCTTTGCCTAATAATCCTAATGTACAATCATTTTTTAAAAAAATAAGAACATAGTTTATTAAAACGCAGCCCTTAAAAATAGAGAATGTTGAGGTTATCTTAAGAAAGGTAAGTCTGGATTTGAACTAAGAAAACTCTATACCATTGAGTGATGTAAATACCAAAGTGGATAGATAGAAATGGCGTACGGTGTTTTTAAGATAAGCCGTTGTAAATTCAAACGATCCTTACTCAGCAGACGAAGAGATCGGTAGCAATGCATTGTATGACATCTTTTCTACAAAGCTCCATCCATGATCGCGATTGCTTCTTCTGTGGTGTTAACTCATGATGCGATATCGAAATGTCTTCTGACAATGCTTTCAATACTTTCATGATTTATTCGTTGTTTCTGTTTCCAAAAGTCATCTTTTATTATTTCTGTCGTTACTGGATGCAATCGTAGCAACCGCCGATAGAGCTTAAAAGTTTTAGGCCAATGTTTTTCCTAAGTGTACGTTCACTCTTACTTATGCTCCCCTCCCTTCTTTTTTCTTTGCGTTTGAGAGGCCGTTGCCTTCACCTGTGTACACAATTTTCAAAATACCCAAATGTTGTAGTGACAATAAGATTCGTATTGTTATGTTGTTTAAGGTTCTTAAAAACATGAAACAGAGACTATCCATAGTAAAATGCATAAAGGACCTGCTTTCAGCATATTGCAAATAGTAATACCGTTCGTTTCACGACGTATGCTTGTGATCCTAAGAAAGGGATACGCTTCCAAGACTCAGAACTTATTTTAGCTTTACGGCTAACCGGTCTTGTTTTTATTATTTTTGTTGCAGTTTTATATTGTTTCTTGGTTAATAGGGTACCATGTGTGCAATTTTTACATTCTTCTCGATTTCTACAGGCCCACTCTTTAGTACCGAATTATCTCAAACATTTTCATTTCCTTGGAAGAATGCTTGGCAAGGTTTGTATATGTTTATCAACTTTGCAGCATTTTTGTATGATGTGGTAGAACAGACGGAATTGTGATCAATTTTTCACCATGTGGTTATTTATTCTCAACCCTTACAATAGTACAACAGTACCTCTACAGCAACTCTCAGCAAAAATACGCCGAAACAAAGCAGCACTACTTCGGCATATACGTTGGCAACCTGCAACTGAGGCCGGCAGTTTTCTCCAGCCGTTTAACTTGTACAATTCCATTTATGAAACAAAAACAGTTTTCATCTTTGCGGTGAGTGCAGCTTCACTTCGGGACGTCTCTCCACATTTTTTCTGTGAATTTACTTGAAATGCATATAAACTGCATCGGCAATTGCGTCGGCAATTGAAGATTGCTGAGACAAATTGTAACGGCTGTATTCTCTTATATATCATTGAGTAGTGTTTGTCAGCGATTCCTAAGCTCTGGTCAGCGGGGAGGGGGGTTGCGTTGCTATTGCGTATTGCTGCACGCACTTACAAATTCTTAAAAGTAACAACCTTTGCTGGCCCGTTTTAACATACTAACACGTTTCTGTTTCCATAAAAGATAGTACACGTATGAACCATTGTACTCGCTTTACTTTCCTACTTGTAATATATAATATATATAATACAAGTTTTGTAATATAGTTCTATAACTATTCATTGTCCTCTACACGTTATCACTAGTAAACATAGCAGCTGACAATGATAGATAAGATAACCACTGAGAGGACTTGCGTTCATTTAGAAACCATAAAGTTGTAACAAATTTCTGGGAAAAAAGCTGACTGCGTAGAAGCAACATAATTGTGTTTGATCTAGTATTAACGGTTGTGTCGTAATAAATTACAACCGATAAAAATGGCTCTCGGAAGGTGATAGGAAGACCATTATATGAAGGAACACGTTTGGGTTCCAAAAATACAAGGAGCAGCCTCTCATTCTTGTAATATATCAATTTGATAACTGTTACAGTTTATGGAAATGTTTACCCAATAAGGCAAGCTTCGGATTAATTTGGCGGGGGTTATAATCAAGAACGCAACTTGTATGTGAAAAATTAGTTACCACCCAACCTGTTGTTGCAAAGCGTTTGGAATTCCCAGAAACCCCCAGCTAATGTTTTTTGTTATTTTTTATGCTTTATGCTTCATGTTTTACGAGGGACAAATATGATAGTTTAATGTAATTACGTATTCGTCATATAGTTAAAAGATAACACGAAAAGCTTTTTCTTGCTAAAGTGTAGCAATCATATAGTTCTTCATGATGGGAGCTTACAAGCCTTTCTTCTACCATCCGTTAGCATGACTCCCGGGTGATTCACAACCGCACAACAGCCAATTTATCTAAACTTGCACGAGGTACACACATCGATTCTTAATTCTGCGAGATGGTATTGATTGCTGCGATTTCTTCACTTGCAGGTGATTTATGAAAACATGATGGTTGAGCTTCCTCTCGCACCGTTTTTCTTATGTAAGCTATTAAACCGACATAGTTCCGACGTGGATATACATCATCTGGAGTCTCTAGATCCGGAGTTGTATAGGTAAGGAAATTTATTATATGGAAGTAAGAATCCATTAACTGAAGTGAATGTCATTGTCATAAAGCATGTCGAAATTTGACACGGACACGGGATAAAGGTCTTATTTTCTTACGATTGTGACGAAAAGCATCGCGGGGAGCGCATGGAAGGACAGGTTTGTTATTTACACGATGTTTGGTGAGACTTCAAACTGTAAGAAGTAGACGATAGGTGGAGATACGAGATACGTTGTATTCTTGAACGCCGAGTTAATCATAAAGATTAGGCTATATTAACAAGATAGTCATTAAAATGATTAAAACCATTTTTGCCATTTGCCCTTTTTCATATTGCTTTCAATTGTTATGATCACTGGAGCAAGTAATGTTAGATGTGATGAATAGAAGTACATACCCTGCCGATGTATTCAGAGTTGGATTGTAAAGGATTCAGGGGCCTTAAGTCCCAAGGGTCAAGAATTAATCCGGGTGATATTTTTGCCATTAAATTTACGACATGTTTTCTGATGTTAATCCATTTTGACCACAAATATCTACTGCAAAGCATATTCCAAGACTTTTGGATTTTGTAGAGAATTTTGTATTCAACGATTGAATTTGGGTGACGTCATCTCCCAATTCCCAATCATTAAGAATCGTTAATATTTGAGCTCTACGTGTCTGCTTTATAAGGCCAGAAATGAGCAATCTCCTGACTGAGCGCATAAGGCCCACCAATGTTTCCCATAAGATACTAAGAGTTCTTTAGTGGCACAATGTGTTTATTTGGATGAATGCAACAGACGTATTTACTTGATAAAAGAAAGAACCTCAATAACATGTTATTGTGCGCCTTTTCATCGTTTGATTCTGTGAGGTGGGCTTATGACGACGATGAAAGAGACTTGTTCTGATGAGCACACTTTCAATTCTCTTAAAATGTTTACATACTCGTACCAAAAGTACATAAGAAGAATTATGCATTAATTATTTCCATCTTGCGTTTCATTTTATTACACATTTTTCGTAAGATCAGGGAAGCTCTAATCATTCAAGAGTATTATTGGTACATAAGCCGACGTCTACGCTACAGTTACAGTTCATTTTAAACTGCATGCCACAACATAAGCATAATTAATATAGGAGTTGCCTGAAGCATTGAGGTCAAACTCTTACAACAAGTGGGATTTAACAGGGTGGCAAGCATGTACAATGTATTTTGACATAGTAGTGAATTGCAACCTTTGAATATTTGGAGCCAGTCCTTATCCAAATCGTATCCCACTGATCACTAACCGGTAAATATTTGCTGTATTAAAGTACTTTAATAGTTTTGAATGCAATTTGTCATGTTTGGAACAAACCAATAAAACAACTTTGTGCTGTCTAAACGTTCTCTCAGACATAACATTAAAACCAGAATATATACTAGCAACTTGGCGATACCATACCAGTATTAAAAGGGTTATCCGTTGTAAATTTTAGAATAACGTTTCCGGTAGATTATGCATATATTCCTTGATGACACATGTCTGCCATATCGTAGTGTACAGTACTCAGACTTACGATATTGTGGTGTTTATCTGTTTAAGCTTGCAAACAGATATGTCAATTTCTGAAAATAATGATGTTCTTTGTTTGAAATTTAATTCAATATTTAAGTAATAAATCCAGAGACTGTTATAACTACGAAATCTTCTCAAAGAGCAGATGATAAGATTGTTGTCAGAGATAATGAAGACACAGATATTAGAAATTTGGAGATAGGTACTTATCTATACTATGATTCTGAAAGCCCTTCTTAGCAATAGATAGGACTGCTTTCCTTGGGGTGACGGATAGTAAATTAATTCGTGAGCTACTCGTCACTGGTCAACCTAGAAAGATAGACAAATCCAAAACAAGATAGGAGAAATATCAATGTTTACTCGAAAATTACGGTATCGTTGTGGGGAACTCCTACCACCCGAGCTCGTCATCGTCGTGACTAGAGTCCAGTGTTACAACCGCTTCCCCAAATCTATCTACAAACGGCAGAACAATTTATCATTTTTCTGTGCCATTTATTTCGTTTTAGGCTAGTATTAAACCATTTGCTTACCGTTATATTCTGACCTGAGAATGTCATTTTTGAGCTTATAGAAAACGTGGTTGCGAGTAACAAGAGGAGGTGAAAATTCAAATTCCTCGAATTTCAACGTTTAGTTCGGACTTTTCAAACATAATTCACCGTGTAAACCATCCAACTTCAAAACAAGTCGATAGCCTGTACTTTATCAGGGTAAGAGATTCAGCTGTAAAGGAGAGTTAAATTAAGCAGCCCTCATGAAAGTGATATTAATGTCGTATGTTATATTTTCACTCTTGTCTTCTTAGAAACTTGCTCTACTTGAAGAACTACGAGGGCAATGTTGATGAGCTGGCTTTAAATTTCACAGTTATGAACGATGATTATGGAGAAGTTCAGGTAATCATTTTAGCCTTTGTTTTGAATATTTGGTGAAATCATTCGTAGTTATGCACTCAATCTGCAATTCTACCAAATGATCACCAAAAACAGCAAATCTAACGAGCGACGTTACGCGTCATTGTTCTAAACGCAAATGCTCTTTGGGCTCGTTAGATTTTACATACTGCTGTTTAGTTATGCTAAGGATCGATTTTTAGTAAAACAGATATCAAAGACTATTGCACAAAAGGCCCGCGCGTCATCCAGTCGTAATATCAAAGAGTACTTCTACAACGCGGTATTTCTTATGTAGAAAAAATGCGCTTTGTTTTTGTTCGTATTTCACTAAAACTGAGATGCAATGATGAACTGAGAATATAAGAAGGTTAAGGGTCATTAATACTTATTTCACTGTACGAGATTCCACATGGTTGCACTCAAAAGGGAGATAACGTTGCTTTATGTTAATAGAGCACATATGTCAGTCGTTAATAACAGAAAGTATGATATCAGATGATGCATGGAATAGTATTACAGCGTTCGCACACAACGGCGTGTTAAGTTATGCACATAAAGCCGTACCGGATAATGCAGAGATTACGAAATCAACTGAAGTTTCTGGAATGCCCCTGTTTCTGGAATAAGTAAACATAGGATATTAGGTAGAGCGAGACAGCTGAGTTTCTAATTGGAAGTCCACCATGTCAAGTACTGTTTCGAAAACTGAAGGAATGACAAGTGCCTGTGCATAGTACAGTCATTTTGTGCAGACCCTCGCTCTTCAGTATCTCTATGTCATTTCCGTCGGTGTTCATTGGCGGCCATTTGGTTAGTCTTGTTTTCTGCTGTCTGAGTGGCTGGTGTTGCTTTGTATTTTTCGATATTTTTGATTTTGATAAGGGTTGGTTTTCAAGAGCTAATAGATCAATCAACAATCAGACTGCTTTTTGTACCCATGTGACACTTTTTCACAGGGTTATCAGCATGAAGATAGCCGAGGTTCTAATAGCCCATCGCCCTCCCCCGAGTCCTGGCAAGCTAAAATAACCCAGTCGTAATTGGGTTTAATGGGATATGTGCAGGAGCTGTTTTACAGATAGGAAAATGCAAGTCTTTATCCAAGGATTTGTAAGAACTTTTATATAACGCCAAATGAAGTAAGTTAGTGAAAATCTCATATAGCTCCTTTAAAATCTACCCAGCCAGGTAGGATACAGTGCTTTTTTGATTACGCCATTGATTTTTAAAGCGTCTGGTAAGAACTTTATATCCCGTGTACCCCGTTTCGTGGAATTGGGGTTCACGACTAGCGTCTCTGTGAAGGATCTAGAGGAGTCAGCCTTGCCTGGAACTATCAGGCCCTCAATACAAAGCTATTGCCCGTCCCTTTAATTAGTTCTTAACTTAAGCCAGTTTTAGAGTTGGTCTTCCTTTATCTGAGAGATCTTTCAAATTCTAGTTCGAACTCACACACTTGTAATTGATATTTCCGCAACAGTTACATGAGTGCAAAAGACAGTATCAGTTTCCGTATCAGTACAAGGCGCCAATACGTATACTGATACGTTAAATAATTCTCTATAGTATTTATGTAGACTCGCCTCTCCTACATATAATTGTTTGTAATGCCTAGTTTAAAGGCATTAGAACTTAAATCATACATTTAGGAGGGAGGGCTTAATGAAAAAGTGAACAATAAACTTACATGCTTCCTTGGACATTCGTGTCTGAAATAGAAGGCCGCTTTTTGCGTCAGTTTTATTTTACTTGCGCCAAGCTGCAAATCAGAGTTGATGCTAATGTCCAGTAGGGAATTGAGAACTCTTTTCGACTTAAGAAATGAGGGAGTACCTTCTTCCGTGCCATTATAACTCAGTGGGTGGAGCAGCTCGCCAAGACAGAGTGAAGATGGGATAGAACGTGAAGTGGAACTCTTGTTTGAGCCTGCTGGTAACATTTTGTGATTTCTCTTGTAATACCTGACAATCTGATGTTTATTGGGGACGAAATGATAGGAAACAATTAAGTTTTGAACAACGGAGGAAATTGTGGTGAAAGAGTTAACCTATCTGGCTAATAGAGGTGAACGTGTGTTTTTATGCCTAACGTTAACTGCTTCGAATTTCAACATTTAGATACCTGCGCTTAATGTTTCACAGCCTGCAATCAGATCCCGGCTGCATAGAAGTGCACGAGTACAACACCTTCAGAGTAGTGCTATGGTTTGTACTTGGTTATCTAGGAGATAGTTGCTACATCACTCAGAATGTTGTAGTTGCAATGAGGGCACTCCTCCACCATAGATAGTTCTAGAATCATCTAACAGAGACTGACAATTAATAGAAACTGTGGCTATAGTTAGTATCTGCTGAGGATAATTCAGACTATGTGAATATGTATGTTGCATGTGTTTGAAAACGGGTTACTGAACATCAGATGATTCTTATTTTCCCTGTCGGCAGGTGTATGAGCTTAAAGAAGGAGGACGGGACATACCAGTGACGAATGCAAACAAAATCGAGTATATTCATTTAATGGCTGACCACAAACTCAACAAACAGGTATGCACATTTTTATTCCCTTGTTCCGTTTTCTTGTTTTTAATATTTCTCTTCTTTGTTTCTCGGCTTTTACCTCCTCTTATTTCCCGTCCAAATCGGCGGGAATACAGGGAAAGGATCTTGTACAATGACAGTGGTCAGCAATTAACTTCATAAACAATACCTTTTATCAATCATTTAGAAAATTAATATCCAAAGATTGTGGTTAGTAATTCTTGTAGGTCCATGTAGAACTGTCAAACCGAATAACTGTGTCAAAATTTTGAATACAGAGATGATTCCGCTGTTTTCCATTTTCTGCACATGCTTTGTTGTAATATGATATCATAATATGCTATGTCATCTTATATTTTGTTATGTCATCTTATATTTTGTTATGTCATCTTACATTTTGTTATGTTATTGTTTAGTTATGTTATATGTTATGTTACGTTATGATATGTTTGCTATGTTGTGTTTTCTCATGTTTATATGTTATGTCTGTTATGTCTATATTATGTTATATTACGTGTTATTTGTTATGTTTTGTGATGGAGTTTTAGATCGCATTACTTCTGGTCGACGAGGCGCAATGTTATCTCATGTATTTAATGTTGTATCATGTGATCGTGTTTTGTTTTGTGTTGCATCATTTTGATTCCTTCTTTTTTTTAGTCCACTACTAAGCTAGCCAATGAAATATAGTTGAAATCCATGTGTTGATCAAATAAGGGTAATCGTTGTATTTTAGATTCGAGGACACTGCAATGCATTTAGAGCTGGCTTAGCAGACGTGATAAACATCGAATGGCTTCAGATGTTTGACCATCGCGAGTTTCAGGTATGTTACCCCTCTTCCCATTTTTTCAACGAGCCACTTTACGTAGGTAGAAAGGTAGACGGGAATCCCAAGAGTCCATTCCTCTGAGCTCCCGGGTAATCCGTTTCCACACGTAAAAATATGTTAACTCTACTGCAAATGGTTCTAAATTTAAAGATTTTGTCAACGAAGACAAATAGTTTTAGATTGGTTAATTGGGTATAAAAGTTTCCGCAGCAATCTTGTGCGCATGCGTTTTCGTGAACTATTCGTCTTTTCCAATTTTATTTTGCTGAGGTATGATGCTTCTTACAACGAGTCTGCTTCCTTTTTTTGTAAAGTCTTGTTTGAGCCTACTTTGTCCTGGGATGGATTTCTAGCATTTGTAAGTAGAATTAAAGGTGAGAGAGTGAGCATATTGTAGACAGAGACATTGTTGTCCTAATTGATGAAATGAGCAACTCCAGCGAACCGTAAAATTATAATCATACTTTACATTCATACATTTTGTTATTAATTGCGCTCGTCTTTAAGTCCCAAATGTGTTTCGATAGTTCTGTCTCGGTTTCGTAGCGTCGGTTGTTGAAGATTTTAATGTGGTTTCTGTACCTGTCTTTAAATGTTCCCCCGCAATTCTTATGTAGTGCTCCCGTTATAGTTACTTACATACATACTTACGTACGTACATACATACATACATACATACATACATACATACATACATACATACATACATACATACATGCAT
>JAAAKL020011340.1:0-13730 GCA_010016065.2 Carybdea cf. marsupialis auct. non (Linnaeus, 1758) | reverse complement strand
CCAAGCCTCTAACTTCACAATGTGCCAGAAAGGTGGCAAGTTATTTCTAAGGAAGCGGATGCCCATGAGGTTAGAGTCCCGAAGTAAACTTACAGAAGAGAGATACAGCTAACAGTCGTAAGAAATTGACAATAAATACCACTATTGAGGTTTTGAGCTAGCTTCCAGAACTTGCGCAATATTCATCGATATGTCTATAGATCTATACACTTGGAAAGTTCCCGACTATTTATCTAACATATTTTGTAGTCAAGATGGGATAAACGGCTTAAATTTGTGGAATAATCAGTACCTAGCAGTAAGTACACTTTGCCGCAAAAGTTGCAAACAATGCAAACAAATTAGCTAAACACTTACTGTATCCTTTTACAGTGAAATTGTGGGTTGCGTATCCTTCTGAATTTGTTGCGATGCAGTTGTAAACAAACTTCCAGCTTGTTGTCTGAACATTTTTCAATACTAAATCACTTTCAGCCACATAGGAACTAATATTTCTGGTCGGCGTTACCGCTACCTTAAATCCTAAACTTTCAAGCAGTCTTGGCGTAGATTCGGTGCCGTTCTGGAATCTTATCTTCCAGTGGAATGTTGGAGGTGGAAAAGACGTGGCCCGACACGTTAGCTTTCCATCTCGATCAACATTGACATGAACAGCTTTTTTGTAAGTTACTACCTTGGGTGGTACTGAAAGGTAAAAATGAGAAAATTAATTAAAGAATCTATAACATTCTAAGTTTCTATACAAGCAGATTATTGCGAAAAGGGCCAAGGCATCTACAGGTACAATGCATGGGGAAGCCCACAACTGCGAACAAGAGTTGATAACTTTCCTCTCGAAGAATCACGTAAAATTGATCAACTCGGAAGCATTCTCTCTCCCTAATCTAATACAGGAAACTAGAACAATTCTGTAGCTAAGGGTTAAAGTTCAACGTTTCTTAAAAATCACCGTCTAAGTGTAACATTTGTTGATGCGACTGCATCGATAATAATAAAACCCCACTATTAACAGGCTGCGTAGACATGCCGTTCGTGCAAATTTAATCCTACTGCTCACAACGCGAACCTGACATCTAGGTATGGTATCTAATTCCGTGTTGATAATTTACTGACAAAGCTGAGGTTATCTTGTACACGCCTTGGTATTCCTTATAACTGCTATTACTGATTCAATGAGTTTTTAACTACTTGATATCTGATGATTGTAGCAGATATAAATTAGACCTAGTCCAGTATAGTTCGGCAAGGGTTGAAAAATGTCTGGAACTGATTTCTAGGGCAAAGTCGTGCCAAAGTTGATGGTTATGGTAATACTATTTAAAAGCTTTTTTTGTTACAATATTGGAAATCAATATGACGTTACATAGTAAAGGAACGTTGTCACGGGGATACGAGGAGCAATAGTTACCCAATATTCTTGCTTAGACAAAATTTGCCCCCTCCCCTATTCTACTAAAATTTTCAAACCCTAAGATCATAGCTATATAGGTACATAACGTATAGATAAATTGAAATTCCTTTTGCTATCGTTAAACTTGTGGTATGGTATAAATAACAGTATGCATTACATTTGAAAGTACATAAATGATCCTGGTACGTAATACGAATATCACCCCACAGACACGCGGGGTGATACATAACTGATGGTTATCTCCTGTGATCTTGGACAGGAAATGCCACTGCGCATTTTAGTCCTATTGCCAAAATTAGAAAACCTTCATGTTATAATCAAATCCTATTTTTCCACTCAAGCTGCAATCACTGCGTACTGCTACAGGTGCTATTGAAACGCACAGGTATCATTTCTTCATATGACGCTTTTAGCATGGGCACTGCCTTTCGGGGTGCATGAATGTTATAACTCCTAATAACTTCAGGAGGGACGGTGCCTTTTCTTCCATGGTTTTTATGTTTTGTGACCTTCAAAACACCTACTCGGCGGTCGCAGCCTCATATGCCCGCCTACCCACAAAAGACACCCGAAACCACTGCTGTCAGGAACGAAATGCTGCTATCCAGAAGGTAACACAACTGAAACATTATAAGGGTCTCCAAATCCTATACTACCATTAAATGAATGAGCTTAATCATGCACACCATTCGACTCGCCTATTCGACATAAGATAGATGAGCTCTCAGTGAGGCATTTGTTACTAACGCAAGTATTCGTTTTCTAGCTTGCCTCTTACCTTTCATTTTGACATTTGCAATTACAAAATGCTCTCCATAATCATTTTTCACACTGCATCTGTAAGCTCCATTTTCCATTGACGTCATTTCTTTGATGATCAGCCTGGTTCCATTATTCTGGACATCATACTTCCTTGTGTCCAATGGAGTACCATCTCCCAACGACCAAGTCACGTTCACCTCCTTTGTCCCCTTCAAGACCTTGCAGTCAAATGTCACATTGTCTCCTTTTCGTGGAGTAACATAAAGTGGGGATATTGACGCTTTAGGTGGGACTGTCAAAAGAAATAGATAGGTGGAGAATCGATCGTAAAAACTTACAAAGAAAATAAATATTTTCATTGTTTGTCTAGTGGATGGTTGAAAATGAGAATAAATACACATACCGATTTTTGCCTCGAGGAGGTGCCGTCATGAAAAGTTCCTCAAAGGTGCGCGTGCTCTTGACTTTACACCAGCTGTACTAAAATATTGGATGTCACTCGCTAACGTAAAACAAAGCCTAATAAATGAAGGCCGGTATCCTAACGCCTACCGTCATAAGGGTTCGCTAATTCGTTACGTTAACCATGAAGGTGACCAAAATAAGAAAAGATACAATATGCAACGGACTTTACAGATACTACCAGGAGGACATTTGGAAAGATGTCATACAACTACGGTACTCCTTTTACATGGTATGTGTTAACTGGGATTGATCTTTATTTGTCAATCTTACACAACATTACCTAAATGCCACTTTCATTTTGTAAATGTTCCATACAATACATTGGTAACCTTATCCTTATTGACTGCCAGTCTCCCCCGAATGCCACTGTAGTAATGTGATGGTTGTTGACCCTGATTGTAATACACAGCACAATATGATCCTTATCCATGGTTTTGGGGCGTAAAAAGTGTGGCAACGTTTGACTTCATGCCTAGGTTACCTATACAAATATTGGGCAAATAAAAAATGGCCGGGGACGATGCTTTGTAGACAGTGGAGTAACAGCTGGTTACCCTGATCAGGATCTGAATCAGATAAATGGTGGTTCGTACTTTTCCAACTCTCTACCTATCTAACCTATCCCCCCACCCCCAACTCCGTCAGCCCGCACTTGAACAGTGTACAAAGCATGAATTAAGCATAAGCATTATTCACAAAAGTTTCCTCAAAAAGCATTTGGAGGCACCAAACATACAAATATTTCCAATTAGGGATGCACAATAAAGTTACCACAATAGAGTTATTTACCACATCTGATGAGCACACACTTTGCATTCTTAAGGATTACCCGTCAACCAAAGGAGTTAAACCATGTAATTTGCGTCCATACCTGACTACATGTAGACTGTCCATTACATGCATTAGCACTGGGAAAATTGGGGATGGGCCGCACAATCCACTGCATTTTTATGGTGGATATCTTCACTTTTTGCGAGCATTCCTTGACTGATAATCTCATTACCATGTAGTTCAACGTATGGCTTTTGTATCGCATGACAAACTATATCCGAGGGTAACGGGTGCAATGATTTTTTGAGGGAATGAAGTTAGTAAATCGCTTTCAGATTAAATTTTTCTCGAGGAGATAGAACCATTGCTAAATAATCAGCCAAGCCAAGGCAAGCCATATCTTCTCCTTCTTCGTCTCGGAAGTTGAAATCCTGACTAGAAGTTGCTCTTCAAAGTTGCTAGTATTCTAATATGAAGCCGATTTAACTGTCAAATTTTTTTCATGTTCTTATCGAGGAGAAAGTCAATCAATATTGTATCTGATTTTACTGAAGAGTTCTGATGTCGTAGCGTTTTAAAGGTAGGAAAATACACTTCTACAGTGGTAAACCATTTATTATCGCTTTTTACAACGCAGAATGACGAGAAAAAGTTGAGATATTTGCTGCCCGTGACCACTGAAAGGTACGTTGGCCCTAATTTTGAAATTGTTAAAACGGCCCCTTCCCTCCTTGCTTTATTTGAAACAAAATAATAAAAAATTATTTACATTGGTTTCATCCCCTCATCCTCTCCCTACCAACTCAATGTGTACGTACATTTTGGACGTTCCCTCAGCAAAAACTGACATAAATGGTAATCTGGACATAATGTCAAGCCCGGGTGTTTTCATGGTATTTTCCAAACTTTTTGCATATGCATGATACTCACCAAGCACGTTCAACTGATGGGCTGCCCACGTTGTTGCCCTTGGGATTCCGGTCTTGTAATAGAAGAAGACGATCGTGCAGTCGTAAAAGCCGGCATCCCCTTCTTTGGCGTTCACTATCTTAAGGTTTGCTTCATCCAAACTGACCCGACCAACGAGATACGGATCTATAATCGGACTGCTGTTCGTTCGGTATCCATACGTATATCGCGAACGTTGCCACTCATTCATATTTGTCCAATATATGCCGTAAAACTTTCCTGGCGTGGCGTTTCGGCAAGGTAGAGTCACATTTTGGCCTTCGATTATATTTTGTGTAGATTTATCAACAGCTACAAGATAAGGTAAGATAAGCAAAGTTATTACTTCTATCGTTATAAACCATATGCCTTACGGTGTTGCTAATGGCACAAAAAATGCACGGGAGCATATTCGTCCTTCAGGGGGTATACTCGCAGCATCTGTTTTCGTTTACATTTAATACAAATCTAGGCTGACCTTTACATAATTAAGAATATTGCTACTATAACCCACTCAAAAGGCTTTGATTCGATGGATTTTATTCTAAATCTGAATGGTTAATTTGAACCCTTAATAGTGTTGATGATTATTACGATGCGCATATCTTCAATACTTCTTAACATACCATAACAAAACATAACAATCAATGGGAGCATATTGCAAATATGACAATCGGGTCATAAGGGGTTGTAAAATGGCATTTAAATGATTTCATCAGAGATCTGAAAGCACGCAAGTAAATGGCTGGGAGAGGGTGGGTCAACAAGTCATAATAAACCGTGAGTTTCCGTTTGGTGGGCATAACACTTAAGACCCTGTTTCAAGCTACAACAGGGGACTTCAGTAGTTTGGAAAGCTCATTGTTCGTAATAACTCACATGAATTCTCTGCAGGTATAAAAACAGTTTATACCAATTATACCGTTTATAATAAATGCCTATAACAATTTCAGACACAAATGAGAAAAGACGTTTTTAAAAATATAAATCTTAAGCTAAAAGTGCGCGTGCTACATTGCTATATACAAATGTTACGCACCCCTTCCCCCCACCCACACACACACCAAAAAAATTTGAAAAATGAAAATATTGCGAAATTTTCTACTTGAGACTTCATTTTGATCCTGATTTTGTTCTTTCAGTTTTTTCTTTCAGTTTACAGTTAACATCTCTTTTTATAAAGGGGCAATTATGGAAACAAGGTCAATCAGAACCTTTTCAATGCTATCTGTATAATACATGATACTGTGCTTCTTGAATACGTAATTACACGTAAATCAATTTATCACATAAAAGCTTGCTGTGCCTAATTTAGACTTTTAATTTTATACATCATCAGTATTTTTAGCTATAGTTCATTTTACGTGATGTTGTTAGATCGTTGATTACAATACTGTGATAATACCGGGGGGTTTTCTTGCATGATGGCGGACAATATACACACACACATTCATTCGTATACACACATACATACATGCGAATTACATACACACAAATACATACACACATACATACAGACAGCACATACATGCGTATACATACATACATTCATACATACGTATGCATAAGTACGTGCATACATCAATACATACATACTTACATACACACACATACACATACATACATACATACATACATACATACACACAGACACATACATACGTATATATGCATACATACAAACATACATACATACATACATACATACACACACATAAATACGTAAATAAGGAGATCTGATTCGCCTGAAGATTGCAATAGTATGAAATTCTGTGGAGTGAACTTCATTAACTCCTCTTTAGTTATCCTCTTCTCCTTACATTGCTCTACATCCACGTACTGAGCACTCTTGTTTACAGAATTGCTACTTACGTTCTGTAAATACATAAATACATAAATCGGTGATACTGCCCCCTCTGACACCCTCCCTAACTACGTGCCCGGCTAAAACAGTAACATTGGTTCTTGTAAAATCAAATTTTGGTTTCAGTTGTCACCCACAACGACAAGATGGCTCAAATAACTTTAGTGCTCTATTTGAGATGTCACAATATGTTTTAAAAGCACCGGTTACCTAACTCCACTTTTTTACATCAGAACATCAATTATAGAATTATAGGATTGCAGAACTAGGCGACAGTTATTCATTGGGGGTGAAGGTATCTTACCATCAAGACATACACTATACCTTTCAAATATAATGCAATACGTTGTAATGAACAGGCCACACTGACCTAGGTCACTACGACACACCGACCAGTTATCTCTTTTCATAAGACGACACCTTTTGTTATGTAAGATATTTTAGGTAAGGGCAGAGACTTTAATGAATCTAATATAAACTCACGATGATTCCATCCATCATTTGGGTATGTGGGGTAAGGAAGCTTTGTTGTTGTTTGTGCTTCCAAGGCTGCAAAATACGCCAGCACTATCCAAGCGTGTCCAAACAACGCTTTCGGCATTGTCGTCTATTTCTATCCTAGATCATCTGAAACAAAAGAACGTTAAACAACACTACTTACAAAAACAATTAAAACGTAAATTTAACAAAAATGTAGGATTTCAAGAAAATAGTCGTAAACTGAAGTGGAAGTAGCATCCTAGTTTTAATCTTCCTTCCCCAAAATAAAAAAAACACAAACTCTTAGCAAAGGAGCATATATGATTTGGTGAGAAAAACACAATACGCAATTAATTTATTGCAAACCTCCGATTCCCTTTTGAACACGAAACAAGCAATTTTCTGGTGACTTAATTGATCGAGGAAGAGCTGTTTTATGACAAATCATATAACGAAATTAAAATTATTTTGTCTCTAATATACTTAAGGGTAACCTATTATTGCAGTGTTACAAAATTTGGGGGCTTTGAGAAGGCCTCTTAACTGATTTGCGTTTCGAGGTGCGACTGATCTCCCTTACCTAACATCACCCTCCGTACACAATTCAGACCCAAGTGCTATAGCGAAAAGTAGTTACACCGAAACTGACAAACTTATCACGAGTATACATAGGGAGGAAACCAGGAATGGGATTGGGGCTTATCTCTACTTCTATTTATTGATGGAAAATGATAGCCAAAGAAAGAATATCCTCTGAATTTATTGCCACTAGTATGCGAAAAGTCACGGATAACGGCTACTCCAAAATAAGTGATAAATGTTTCGTAACAAGTTTCCATCTGAATACACATATCATTAGACTTGGCAAGAAAGAGTCTGTTTCGTATTAGAATATCAACATAATATCTGATACTTGACCCCGCATACGTGAAAGCATCCAAAACCCCTTATCTCTTCTTACATTTACACAACCCGAGCGAGTACAGTTGAGCCTAGGAACTCAAATGTTTGATAGCTTAACGTTTGATAAAGAGGTTAGCTGCCCACTCCAAAGCCATTGGAAAACAAGTATTGGCGAAACTCCTTTTGTACGTCCTTAACCTTAAGCGCACACGTGCTATTACCGATATTAAGAATTAATAAGATCTAAAATTAAATTTTGTTGTGTAGTTAACGCCCTCTCCACATCACAGCGGCCGAAAGCGTGACGCAAGTCTCATTTCATGACGGAGAAGAAGAAACTGTAGTAGTAACGTTAGCAACATTTGATAACGGAAGCACAAATAGTTATGACACAAGACAAAATAAAAGTACTGCAGGAATCTACCCCCATTTGGCACCGAAGAAATCGTTACCAAAATCTTATTTCTTTAACTTAGAACACATATCAATGGGATAGTATGGAACACAAAAAACACATTTTCTTCTCATTAACTCTATTCTGCACGGGGTACGTTATTACACGGGGGGGCTTGAGAACTCCCTGTAGCAACTTACGGTACTTCAAAAGCGACGAACGCCTGAATGCTGAAAGGAGCCTATTTTGCAGGTTTATGAAACAAAACGAAGATAATTGGGATAGCAAAATTTGTGATTTTTTAATATGTAAAGCATGCTCTGTTAAACATAAAAAAAAATCTAGAAGGGTCGAAATTTTACAATACCTTTTGCTAACAGCATTATGTACTTGATAACAGTAAAAAGGTTTAAATGTGCTAAAACACTCTTTACACATTTTGCCATAAATACGTTTCTGTTTAAAGGGCGCAGATAAGCAGTTCCAGTTGCTTTGCAGCACCTAAATTCGCTCTATTTTATTTCACATGTCCTGATCTTCATATGTTGAAAAGGCTATAACTGTGCTGAGTTTTGAACCGCGGGCTTCTGTACTGCAGTTTAGCGTGCTAACAACTACACTATACAGGCTTGCTCTCCTGAGAGCACAGTTTTAGACATACCACGTTCATCAGACAATGCAGTTTGTGATACCATGACTACAAAGTAACGTCGAGCTACACAATGCGAACATTCAGTACTGGAAAATGGTATCACAATGGTCAATTTCCAACACCCCACCCCATCCCTGAATGTGAGCACCCTGGTGTTGACCTACTTTACTCGCGACCCATGATCCACCATATGGTCTTCCCGATGGTCCTGTTGCTTCAAGCATACCCCTTCACATGGCTCTCCACCTTCGTGTTTCCAGTTGATTCATGTATTAGGGCCCGTAACCTGTTGATAAGGCAATGCCCGTGCCGGGTTTTGATCCACGGCCTTCTGTGTTGCAGTCCAGCGAGCTAACCACTACACTACACCGGCTTGGTCTCCTGAGATCACAACTTTAGACATACCATGTTCATGCACCCCCCCCCCCCCCGGTATCATGACTAGACAGTGACCTCTACCTACACAATGCGAACATTCATTACAGGGAGGTGATGTCACTATGATCAACTTCAAACATAATATTTGCCTGGCATAAAGCTTTGGGATTGTGCAATTACAGCACTTGTTTAAACTATAGTAAAGAAAACATAACATACTTAAAGCCACAATTTTCGAATAGTATTCGTAAAGAATGTGGTCAAGGGGGATGCGAAGATTTAAATTTAGCAACAGATTTCATTTCCTTATGTCAAATATGAAAAACTTTTCCAGCTTTGGAGTACTGCAAAAAAGTTATGTACCCCTCCTTCGTCCGGGATCTGAGGCATGGAAGACTAGCTTACATAAACGGTGTTCCTATTGATAACCTTACTCAGAGTAATGGGTGTGTGTAAATTATAATCATCAACTGACTTCAGAAAAATACATCTTCTTTTCATTTTTAACTGTCTTTTTAAATGGTAGGTTAGCCAAGGTGACATTTCTCCCCTACTCCCGTAGCTGCAGCGCTTACGGTGCGGGTTTAGGTTTAAAAGTTCAGGCAGTGGTCTAACCGCGAGGATGAAAATGTAATATCAACCAGCACAATACTAACATTAAGCGTCATGAAAACGAGCCCATGTACATATACTGCTACATGAAACTGATGGGATAACTGATTCCTGGGAGGTACAGTTTAAGTTAAACTATTACCGCTGACGGCGGCAAGCTGCTGAACAAGCGTCTTACGTTGCTAATGAAATCTCCGCCAAGTAACACGACATCGTAATTGATATGGTAGCGAAACTTTGAAATAGCACTGTGACTGAAAAAATTCCTTAACAGTCTGATAAAAGCATACGAGGGGATACGTAACTCATCTTTTACGTTTATCACTAAACGTGCATTCCGTCTTCAAGAAACCATTAAATTCTTTTTCACATGTGCATTTGCACGTCACAGTTCCCTTTCACGGCGTATAAATAAACGTAGCTGGAAAAGTTGCGATATCAGATAAATGCTGGAAAATTCAAAGATGGGAGTGAATAGTGCGGTGGTCACTTGTCGTGGAATTCACTCTTATTTATATCTATTTGGGAAAACTATGTACTACTTCCCTATAGCCAAAATGGAAACTGGGCTATTTATGAGGAGGTGGTTATGAGGTAAGAACTACTGCAGAAATCATTGATTGTAGACACTTCTTCTTATTTTTTGCCCTGTCTGAAAGGGTCAAAGTCGTTCTACTTCCTACTACTTTTGCGTTAATTACGAGTATAAGATTTTAAGTTGGCGTTCTTTTGTCGATTTGAAATCAAAATAGAATCAATCGCGATCGGGTGTTTCTGATATTGTAAACACATACACAGAGAAGAAATAACGGTGCCAAATGATTTGAGGACTTTCATTCGTGTGGATCTACGTAACAATAAAAATCAACAGCAATCTTCCCATTGCTTTTAAACGATGCTGTCGTCAAGTATCTACAATCATGCACAAACAGAAGTTAAACTTTTACTAAATTTCGGCGAAAATGGAGCAAATAACGCAAGACACTTGCCACATGAATGGGGTGTCCATTCCTGGTATTATTTGTTCTCTAGACCTCTCCGCTTGGCAGCAGGGAGGTCTGACATGTAAGTACCCAAAATGCTCGTTTTCAAACTTAACAATATCTTGGAACAGGGGGTAAGGAAAGTTGCATATTTCAATGTCCAAACTTGTAGCTTTCGTGAGATCTGCTTGTTTGGTAAACCTTTCTACCTTTTTTATTTCAGGCTTGCAGATACCGGTATTGAGGTGCATAGAGAAGGTGTGAAGAACAAAATGGACAACTTGACTTGGAAATACGAGGCTGAATTAAGAAAGAAAGGAAGTTCCCAAGAAATCTGTGGCGATTACATATTACCTCCATGACAACAATACCGCCAACCTTCGAAAACGAGGTTGAAATACGTAAAACGCGTAAATGAAACTATTTGACACGATACATTTGAAAATAAACAAACCCAGCGACTGACGGTGTCCGACAGAATGCGCATTATTTTCTGGATCACGTGAAAAGGGTACATGACGACATAGCTGTGTTGCCCGAGCTCGCTGAAAGCTTCTTATAAAGCTGTTCTTACAAGAATCCGTATGGACACAATGTTGACTAAGAGTAAAAAGATAAATAATCACTCTCCTCTGATAAACTGTAAGGGGTAACGGAAATTCGAATTTTTTTAAAAGTCCTATTGCCACTTAGCCCCTCCGCACTTACCCCCCTTCCATCATGTACTTATCAAAGTCACATACAAATCATCATCTACTTGTGCAAGTCACACATTCTGGCATCACTTACAGAAATCCTTTCAAATCTTGATAATCGTCAAACAAAATATAATGGACCTAGTGCTCTACTGCTTAGCGAAAGCAGAAGTTTGCAGACGACGAATCGTCGACGAGTCAACTAGTGCCCGGGATCCTCTCTCTAATTTTCTAATCCTCTGGTGGATCGTCTTGTGTTGCAAAAACTCCCTGATATCACGGCAAATAACTATGGAATTGACGATGACGTGGAAGAAAACAGTGAAACAACACTGCGTTGAATATCGTGACATCAAGCCAAGATAATAATTTGCATCTAGGTTATATCTATTCTTTTTTAATAAGACAACTGTTTTGGGTATATATACTACAAGAAAATTGCAGATCGAATTTTTAAAAATCCCTGAAAATCAAAGCATTAAAAGACTTTGGGATGACTTTTGGACAGATAATATCTTGGCATATAGTTTCAATATAATATTTTCTGTAAACTGTCAAGTGTAAAGAAAGTTCTTGCCCGCTGTCTTTCAATACAAGAACAACTAAGGACATATGGGAAATATATTTTGGGTGCAGCAACAGGTTTGGGAGGTATGCTACACCCCTCCCCCGCAAGCAAATATCAGCCGTAGCTGCGGTGTCGATGCACTTTTTGCTAAGATAGCACCGAATGCACTCTGTAGATCTTGCTGGTGTAGTTTAAAACTTATAGATATTCCTTGCTTTCGTAACCAAGAGCCTCACAAATGTGAAAAAAATACTGCGAGTTCTTCTTGTTTGATCCCCGAAGCTTCAAGTTTCATCACGTCTCGGTAATCCCGCGAGATGACGAGATAATACAACTCAACAAGGTCAGATGTCGTGCTCACAACATGCATGCAACGAATAACAAAAGAATACAAAATACAGAACTGATCTGCCTCTTCTTAGAAATGTTAAGTCGTTGAATTTGCCAGACACTCTCCTTAATCCCTAACCAAGGATTTCAGTTGTACCCTCTGAGATACGACACGATAACTGAGTCTGAAAATGTTGCTTCCTACAAGTGGATTAGAATATTACATGTGATGATGCTTATTCTATTTTGCGTCTAACTGCTCGAGGAATGACCCACTGCCTTTAGCAAAGCCACCAACAATTTCAAGTGGTCAAACAATATACATGGCAAAAATTGCACAAAGTAAAAGCCTTCAGTAACGTATTGAAACAAGCTCTTACCTTCACGTAACAACATAGTTTCAAACAGAACTTGAACGTCTCTGGCATCAATCTAGTCCCTCTTTCAAGAGCTGATCCAGGAACAAGCGGCCATCCAGCAACAGTAAATTCCTGCTCAATGTATCCGGTACTGCATCAACTGACTTCAACTGAAAGTAAAATGAACGTCATCAAAACGTATCCCAATATTGTCCTCCTTGGTTTTCCGGTTCATCGACCCTCCCAATGGCGGAATAACAAAATCAACAGCAAGAATACAGCGCAATCTCTCTATCTTAGCCAGACTTCTGAAGGTGAAAACCACATCAACGCGTTTAATAACAAACCTTGCCTGCGCACACAAAAATGAGATCCAAAGCTTCACCAACTTGGCTTGCCAAGGCCATTGATAAACTTAAACTTTTCTTCTTCCATCTCTATCTCTGTATGCAATGTCCAGTTCTCTCCTTTGACACAGTAATACTTTTAAACATATATTCTTTCCCCGGTCCCATCTACATGTGCGTACCTTGAAGTTTTGTGACTGATAAAAGAGTTTGCTGCTGAGTAGTGAAGTAAATATTTAACCATGACAGTACTTTCCGACGCTGTAATGTACAATACGAAATGAAATGTTTGACCCTGACTGTCGTCACTTTCAATCAATTCATACATAAATTTCTCTTTGGATAGCCTGGAAACTCTGGGTCAAATCAGTAACGAAGTCGACGTCTAAATTGTGTTGGGGTACTACGGGAATCGGTTTTGGCATCGAGGCATTTTCAGCTAAAAATATCTCAGTACGCTTCTCTTACCTTAGCCGTTATTACAGGTACTCCAAGTCAGTAATCTATTAGCCTCGTCCGTTACGATATTCCAAAAGATAGCAAGTAGTAAGCGAGATGCCATATTTCTATATTTACACCGGATCAATTAAGACAAACGACTGTGGGTGTATGCAGACTCAGCTATAAGATGATGATCTAAATACAATTTTCATTGATTATATCAACTTTCAATACAGCCCCCAGAGTCAACCAAATTTTGCTTGACAAGCAGCTTTAAAGATCTTTATCACTGTTGTGACGATGTAATTATGCTAATTATTCTCTATTGTTTGTATCATTATAAAAGCATTGTTGTAAGAGTTGTAAT